>NETT01000337.1:10530-24195 GCA_003449175.1 Ceratocystis smalleyi
ATCTACATACAACACACGGAACATTCTCATCTTTTACTCATGGGGCATGTCTTTACGGTGGTCGGCTTTGTCTTTTTTTCTTTTTCTGTTTCTCCTTCAACATAGCACTGTGTTTCTTTTTTGTCTCGCTCTTTTTTTTTCTGGGAGGGGAGTTTTCATGTCTTCTTTACTATGGACTTGTTCTTTTTTTTTTGGCCCGTAACAAAGTGTCTGAGCAGAGACTGCCGGCTTTCTTACACTACTGTATAGAGGAGTATTGGTCCGGAAGAGCGCCTTGATCTCTTTTATTTCCTCTGGTATTTCGTTCTATTTCAATTCTCTAATCCGCGAGAGAATATGGTGCCGCATGTTATTATTCAGTAGCATTTGGGCCCGACGAGGCACTTATTTGCTGGGTAACAGGTGGTCTTTCTCTGATGGCTGTACATACTTTTCAGTATAAAATAACTACCTGTTAGCCATTTAATTCTTTTTTCTTCTTCATATCACCTCAGCATCACAAAGTGGGCGTTGATTCCGGCGAAGCATGTTGTCTGTTTGTGATGTTAAGGACGGTTACCTAGGACTCTTTTTGGCATTGTACGGCTGTCTTGCTTTTGTTTATGCGGTGTACCCCTTATGAATAGCTATGACGTTATAATGAATCATGATAATCTCTTCATTTCAAATACAGAGCCTGGAGTGGCAGATATGTGTGCACTATATGACGATGGTGGTCATTCGATTGCGCCGAACGGGCACCGTGATAGGCTCTGCCAGCTGCGAACACCTGGCGCAACTCCACTAAAACCGGGTGGCACCTAACCCCTCAGGCCACCCAGACAAATTTGGGAGGCCCTTCTCCCACCCACGTCTAGTTAGGCCCAGTTAGTGGGTGGAGCTAGGCTAGCTTTGCCTCTAGGAGGCTTCACGGGGAGCCACTGTAAGCTCTTATGCCACTGGCCTTCTTATAGTTCTTGCTTTGATGCAAGCTTTCTCTAGGTTTTCCTTTGCTTTTAGTCCTCCTGACTTTCCATCCCTTCTTTAAATCTTCGCTTCCCATTGTTCGTGTGCCAACTAAAGAGAGTGTAGGTCGTACCCCCATCCCCTCTCCCTCCATCGTCATCCCAAAGCCCTTAGTTTTTTATTGCTGCTATGCTATACCCAAACCCTGGACTCTGGAACATTTGTTTTGCCGTCCATCATTTGGGCTAGGTGTCCTTTTCCTTTCCAACGCCCTTCTCTTATCGCTTGCTTCATTGAGACCAAGTGAATCTGATTACTTATATACGTCTATGCTGTCAAGCCTATAGTTAATCCTTACTGAATCCCTCTCCATCGAATCGAAGCTTCTACCGCGGCTCTGAATTTTCTACCAATTCAACACAAAGAGCGTTGTCCGAAACCTGTCCATCCGTAACCACACCCACCCGAACACACCTGGCAGACAAAGAGCAGCACCAAAAACAACAACAACAACAACAACAACCCCGAAGCTCGGCATCATGTGGATTGTTAACTGGTGTATGTGCGGCCTCTTTTTTGATATCTTGGGGCCTCTGTTGCTTTTTCTCCCCTCCCCTCCCCTCCCCCTCCCCCTTAGCTTTACATGGTGCGTCATGTAGTGGCCTACCAATAAGGCTGTGAAGGACAACCCCATGGGCGTACCCGTCCCCTTTATCCGGGATGTTGATGAAGGGAAATCTCATTATGTCAAGCATGACAACACACTGGGGGGTTTCTGGACATGCTGCCCGTGGGTGCGCATGCCATATCAACTTTAGCATGGCCCTTTCAACGTTGTATTTGGCTTTTGCGACTAAGGCCAGGTGCGCGTTGCCATGTCATAGCTTCCCCCCATCATGCAAAAAAAAAAGAAAAAAAGAAGAAGAAAAAAGCGACAGAGGCCTGTTTGATCATCGCTCGATGAACACCTGCCTGCATCTTCAGTTACTGTATGAACTGACATGTGAATCGGCTTTTAGTCTACGATGTTCTGTCATCGCTTGGCCTGCTGAACAAGCACGCCAAGCTGCTTTTCCTGGGCTTGGATAACGCTGGAAAGACAACCCTTCTTCACATGCTGAAGGTAAGTGCCTGCTGAGCTATCAAGAGCTAGTGGCCATTAGTTTGGCATCTATCTTGGCCGTTTTGCATTACGCAACGTTGTGTCTTGATCTGCCCATTTACTAATGTGTCAATTATATTGAATAGAACGATCGTGTTGCTATTCTGCCTCCTACGCTGCATCCTAGTATGTTGTCAATCTCGCCTCGAAAACCTTGCTACGTACAGTACTAACCGACATTACCCGACATCTAGACTCCGAGGAGCTTGCCATTGGCAACGTCAAGTTCACCACCTTTGATCTTGGTGGCCATCAGCAGGGTACGCACAAATCGTGCAACGGAAATTCCTGGTCCGAGAAAGAAAATATGCTGACAACGTTTATTGCTTGTGTATAGCTCGTCGTTTGTGGAAAGACTACTTCCCCGAAGTTAACGGCATTGTCTACTTGGTTGATGCCAAGGACCACGAGCGTTTCCCTGAGGCCAAGGCCGAGCTCGATGCTCTGTTGGCAATGGAGGAGTTGAGCAAAGTGCCCTTTATGGTTCTGGGCAACAAGATCGACCACCCCGACGCCATATCAGAAGATGAGCTGCGTCATCAGCTGGGTCTCTATCAGACTACCGGCAAGGGCAAGATGCCTCTGGAGGGCATCCGCCCTATTGAAGTTTTCATGTGCTCCGTCGTCATGCGACAAGGTAAGAGGCAGCACTGATGGATCTTTTTGCTTGAACGAACGACGGCTGACAGGGAACAACAGGATATGGCGACGGCATTCGGTGGTTGTCGCAGTACGTCTAAGCGGCTACATTGGACACAAGCACTTGTCGATTCCACGGATCCGAAAGACACGTGTTGTCTACACTACACGACAGCAGCATCGTCGTGCGATGCGATACGGCACACGGTTATTTCGGTGCCCCGGATATCATGATACCTTGAGGACGTTGAGGAATGAGAATGTAGATGGGGTGGTGGTGGCAGCGATGCGTCGCCTGTTGTCTGGTATAACCGGTAGCGGCAGGAAGGCATCAGCAATGGGACCGGAAAGACAATAGCTACTGATTGATGGAGGCGAGGCGAGGCGAGGGGGCAGGGCCGAGTAGAATGTACCAAGACCCCACAGGGCTGCGACATTCTGGACCTGGACTCTCAGGCGGGAAGGTGATTTTCTTTCTCTTTTGCAGCTGTTGAGCTTGTATGCCACGTTTGGTTTTCACTTTGTCTTTACGATTTCGTCTTTTTGTTTGCCCATGTGCGCGTTAATGATTATTGGTTCTTTGACATAAGAAAACCCACGTAATACTGGTGTCTTGGGTGGCGAAGAAGTTTTTAGAAAGAAGGGTCTAGCGGAAGGGAATCAGCAGAAAGGCTAAAACAAAAGGTACTTGCTTGTAAGCACTGTAGCATATACAACGTCTGAGTACCTTGACTTGTATCTTTCCGATTGCAAATATCATGTCCAACAGCTGAGTTAAGGTTGCGTCTCAGCCAATGAACGAAGGCAGCTATGGCCCAGCTGCTTGGAAGCCGATCGCCCTTTAGAGAAGCGGGCTTGTTTCGTTGGGGAAGGAGCCAACGACGTCACCTGCCGCATTTTGACTTTGTAGTCCATCACCTGCCACGAACTTTATTCCCTATTTATTCGCTCTTGATTCGACTTCGTTTTCTTCTTTTTTTTTTTTCGTCCGTCGCGTAATTTTTTCTTTCGCAAACCACAGCCTTCATTTAGGCAATTGCTTCTATCTGGTTCATCACAGCCACCTTTTCCTTCCTCTCGTTTGGATTGACTGACTAATCATTCGTGCCCCTCTGCCTTCGTTTTGCGTTTTTTGTTCCTTGCCAACTTTCTGTCCCTCCCAATAGAGCAACCTGCCCATCTCGCGCACCACACACCACCCACACACATCTCCTGCTGTATAGAGAGAGATACGCCGCTTGTCGGCGTCGTATGCATTGTGACGCAATCTCCCGCATCCGAGCTTTATATCCACAGAACCTGCCCCCTCGACCGCGTCAATGGGCGCTAAAACACCCGCAGGTGCTCGCAAGAGTCGCGATGGCTTGCAGCAAGACAATCAACCCGGCCACTATGCTGGATATCCCCCTTCATACGGCTTCTCTCGTGCCGGCCCCACTTCCTCATCAACAGCCGATTTTGCTACAGACTTCTGCAATGCAGCTCATATTGAAGCGTTCGAGCAGGCTCTTGCAGCACCAGACTCGCTTCTTTCGCCCACCATCTCCTCGCCCTATGAGACCCAGACAACGTCCCCCACCATGCATCGACGCCAGAGCTTCCTGCAAGATCCTGTCTCTTCCATATCCCCAACTCCCAGGCTGCTCTCCCCGCCTGCGGTCCCCTCCGGCCCCGATGCCACAGCCCCTTCGGACCCCCTCACACCGACAAAGGCCATGTTCTTCTCGGCAAAGAATGACTGGGCACCCATCAACGAAAAGATCAAGCGCCCGGGATCCAAGACAAAGCTGAAGCCCAAGTCAAAGCCAAAGAAAGACAAGCGACCACACGCTCTGTCCCAAGGCCATCGCACCACAGATGAGACACGTGAGGGGGTTTTCTACTCACTCCTCAAGTGGCCCTTGTTTGCGGGGATCCTAAGTGTTTTGTCTTTCGAATGGCTTATATATCTGCTCACTCGGTTTTATATCTGGTGCTACGAACATTTCTTCACATGGCGTGGTCCGCGAAATGCCCTGCGTCGGCGCCTGCAAAGGGCAACAACGTATGGTGAGTGGGTTGAAGGCGCAGGGCGCCTCGACGAGTTCCTCGGTAGGCAAAAGTGGAAAGAGGACGACAAGTTTGCCTACTACGATTCTGTTACCGTCCGCAGAGCGTACTCACAGCTCAAGAAGCTGAGGGTGATTGCTGAAGCTGAAGAGGCCAAGGGTAACAAGGAGTCATTGGCAGCAAATGAGCTTGCCGCATTGCTACAGAGCTGTGTCAAGAACAATTTTGCGGGTGTCGAAAATACGCGGCTATACAGCCAGACATACTATGGCACAAAGAACCTGGTGCAAGAGTTTCTCGATGAGTGTAAGTTGGGCTGAGCTGGTGACGGTAGTCAGATACGCTTCCGGTGGATTCTCCGCACTAACACACATGTCCGTTACCAATTAGTGTCTTGCTGTATTGACTGGGCAGCCGAGTCGCCCTCGCTCCCCGACGATCGCCGCCACGTTCTCTTCAAACACCTCTCGACAAACTATGGCCGCACGGCCCTTTGCCTCTCGGGAGGCGCTACATTTTCCTTTTACCATTTTGGAGTAGTCAAGGCTCTCCTTGATGCCAATCTTCTCCCTGACGTCATCACTGGTACTAGTGGCGGTGCCATGGTAGCGGCGCTTGTTGCTACACGCACCAACGAGGAGTTACACCGGCTGCTTATCCCTGACTTGGCGAATAAAATCAACGCCTGCAACGAGCCCATTACCACATGGTTCCCGCGCTGGTGGAAGACAGGCGCTCGCTTCGACGCAGTCGATTGGGCTCGCAAGTGCCAGTGGTGGACACGCGGCTCAACCACGTTCCGTGAAGCATACGAGCGCACTGGGCGGATTCTCAACATCACCTGTGTTCCTGCAGACCCGCACTCGCCTACAATCCTTTGCAACTATCTAACTAGTCCTGACTGCGTCATTTGGTCTGCCGTCATTGCATCGGCCGCGGTGCCCGGCATCTTGAACCCAGTCGTTCTCATGATGAAGACGGCAGACGGCAGCCTGGTTCCGTACTCGTTCGGTCATCGCTGGAAAGATGGCAGCCTACGCACTGACATCCCCATCCGCGCCTTAAACCTGCATTTCAACGTCAACTTCACCATTGTCAGCCAGACCAACCCACACATCAATGTCTTCTTTTTCCATTCTCGCGGCTCTGTCGGTCATCCTGTGACTCATCGCAAAGGCAAGGGCTGGCGGGGCGGCTACATCGGCTCGGCCATTGAAAACTTCTTGCGCCTAGACATGATCAAGTGGCTACGTTTTATTCGCAGTACCGAGCTGCTCCCACGGCCGCTTGGCCAAGACTGGTCACAGCTATGGCTCCAACCCTTCAGCGGTACCATCACCATCTGGCCCAAGAGTAGACCGTACGACCTTGCTCGTATTCTGTCAGACCCAGACTGGCCCGTTCTCGCGCGCATGATTCATGAGGGCCGCCAAAGTGCCTTCCCTACGCTCAAGTTCGTCCAGAACCGGCTCGCTGTCGAGCGAAGAGTTGAACGCGGCCGGCTCGAGTCTCGGCGGCGAAGCAGGGGTACGGCCACTTCTGCTAGCGATGGAAAGGCCGTGGAGCTGATGAGTGAAGACGAGATTCAGCATGTGCTAGAGACACTGCATGACCAGGGGTCGAGCGCATCGAGCGAGGGGAGCATGGACGAGGAGGAGGACCATGAATAGAAGGAGAGGAGGAGAAGAAGCATTTAGATATAGATTTATGAACGTACATTAGCGGCGGCTTACTTTGGGTTCTTTTTGTTTTGTTTATCGAATAGGTAAAGTTTTGTTTTGCTCTGTCACTCGCCATTAGAAACAATAGATATCACAACTAGACTTCTTCTATTGATCAACCGGACTGATTGGCATTAAGATATAAAGAAAGAAAAAAGAAGAAAAAGAGAAAAGAAAAAAGAGAAAAAGAGAAAAAGAAGAAAAGAAGAAAAAAAAAAAAAAGGAAAACTCCTAAACCACAGTATCTAGATTCCATTCCGTAGCCTCATTTCTCCCATCCCCATTGTTCGTCCTTCCAACAGCCAAAGTGTGATTCCCTATTTTTTGGGAAGGGGGCGGCGGGCTTTTTTTTTTCTGATATTATTCGTCTTGCCCCATCTAGGCTTCTTCCCAAAGTTTCAATATACTGTACCCATCCATCCATGCTCTTTGATTCCTTCTCCTTTCCCCTCCTTTTTTAGGCTTCTCAATGATTACTGTCTACGACTCTTGATCAGCTGCAGCAAATATTGTGCCACAACTTTGCGGTCCTTGGAGCTTGCCAGGCGCGTCAAGAACTCAGTAGCATCGAAGCCCAGCTGTGGTGCTATCACGGCCTGCACATTCTGGATGTACGCCTCGCCAATCTTGAGATAGATGGTCTGCTCAAGCGAGATCACTTCATTGAGAAGTTGCTTGAACTGCGCATCGGTGTCGGGGCGGAACTGGGCATCCTGAATAACCTCCCAGCCGACGGTGTGGAAACGCTCCATGAGGAAGCTATCAAAGCCGGGAATGGCGGGCGCTGGACTGCCTGAGGGCGCAGTGGGCGGGTCGGAGATAGTAGCCAGGTCAGGGCCACCCCAGATCTGAGTCATACGGGTCATGACGTTAAAGCCCAGACGACTCTGTCCGACGTTCTGGCCCAGGTTCCGGGCAATGCTAAGGATTGAGGAGATGATGGTCTCAAAGAAGTGTTGGTTCTTTTCGCTGATAAAGACACTCTCCAGGCCATTGTTGAGAATGACCTGGACAAATGTCAGGTATTCACGACGAAGCTCCAGAAGCTGGATCTCGTCGTCAGTGCCAGCCACAGGCTCGTAAAGCCCAGTATGGATGCGCTCGACTAGGGGAACCAGAAGCACATCGAGAATCTCAAGGATCTCGCCCTTAAAGCTATGCATGAGCTGGCCCACTAGACGTAGGAAAAACGAAATCTCATCGTTGGCCGAGTTGCCTGACATCAAGCCATCAATCCACTGGGGAAGTTGAGGCAGCATATTGGATCCCATGACAGACAAGAAACGCGAGAATGTTGAGCGTGCAGCCTGGCGGATGTCATGATTGAACTTCAGCTGGCTCAGAGCAACCAGCACAACCTCGGTGGCTTGGGAAAAGACCTGTACCACCTCCGCAGGGGCAACCTTGGGTTTGTTCTCAGCCTTGCTAGCACTGGCTATAGCGTCAGAAAAGCCAGGAGCGAGCATCCCCAGCGCCATAATCGAGTGGTGTATCTGCAAAAGAGCCTGTACATCATTTCCAGCAGCCTTAGGGATGTGCGCCTGGATATCCGCAAAGATAGGCTCCATGATGGATCTAGCATAAAAGGCCTGGCGATCTGCAGGTGTCGCGCTCGTCGATGAGATAAAACCAATAGCCTCAAAAAGGTTCAGCTGGCTAGTGAACAGGGCATCAGCAGAGTGGTCGCTCTCGTCCGAGGAGACGTGGTCGTCGGAATCATCGCCGTTAGGGACTTCAGCCTTAATGGGCAGCAGATCGCCAATTGACTTTATCACGCCCTCAGCCACGTTGCCTATCTGCCCGCGCAGTTGCTTCACAAAGCGAGCAAACAGATACCAAGAGCGGGATTTGATACGAATATGGTCGTGGTGGACCAGGTGAATGAAGTTCTCAAGCACGATATGTATCAGGTCGTGATTGGCCTCAAGGATAGCGCAGTAACGGACGCAGATTTCCATGTACTGGATAAGAATGGCGGGGTGGGGGTAGCTCGCGATCCCTATAAACGATAAGTATTAGCATACAACGAACGAGCTTAGCATCAGTAGATTCAATGGAAATGGACACTAATAATCTTTGCCCGCAAATTTCAACTTACCAGAATGGATCATGCGCTTCATCAAAATTACTAGTCTCTCGGATGCTGCTGTTGACGGCTGGTTCTTGGCAGTCAGGCCCTGGTTTGGTAGCGCAAGCTCCCCAAATAGGAACATCTCATGAAGTGCCAAATCAAGATCACGCCAGTTCATCTGTGCACCCTGTTCGTCCAGCGTCTGGAAGGCGCTACCAACGACATTGCTCAAAACCTCAATATACAGGTTCTGGTCAACAGCAGCAATGGACTTTTGCAGATTGTGGAGCTTTCTCCGTAGGTCTTCAAACTCAGCATCGTCTGTCTGGGTATCTTCACTGGCCCAAGTCGATGTCTCATCGTAACGCATTTTGAAGATTATAGCATTCAATATGGCAGGGAGCATCTCGCCGTAAAATGCAGGAACAGTCTTGAACTTGCGAATAGCTGTGAGGAGATCCGTCAGAGAGGGGATGACGGTGGAGCAGACCTCGTCATATTCATCAGAAAAGAAACGCAGGAGAAGAGGTAGAAAGTTTTGGAGATGCTGCTCAGCCATGCCCTTGGTCTCAACAGCAGTGTTACTATCGTCAATAGCCTTGACAACATCGGTCATAACCGAATTCACCATCTTGGCAAGGGCCTCGGCAAGATCTGTATCGTACTTTGGTGTTGATTTATATTCGTTGAGTGGAGGGCTGGCAACAAGCTCGGTGCAGATTTCGCGAAGCTTAAGGAAGTTTATAAGCTCCATCTTGTCTGAAGACTTCATCTTCTTACTGACAATCTCGGTCAGAGTCTCAATAGCAGCATCTCTGATCTTGTCTTCATTGCTGTTCGGGTTCGATCGGCCAACAACGGGAAGTAGCAAGCTGAGCATGTCCTCGCTAATTACTAGTGAAATGTCCATCCAGCTCACCCACTTTCCTATGGCACGCAAAACCATTTCAACCACAGCATCGTTGCTTGTCGAATAGTAGGCCAGCAGCCCCCGCCAAGACTGTGCAATCTTCTGCATGTCCTGCGCTCTGATCTGATCCTTGAGTTCCGTGTTGCGCTTTGCTTCTTGGGCGTCACGAGATAGCATCATGTCGGCAATTTCATCGTGGATGGATGTGAGAATACGGAGGTACAATACGACACCGGAGGCATTGTCGGGCTGCGAGCTTCCAGGGAGGTGAGTCAACGCCATGAAATCACCAATGAAGGACGGCCAGCCGGTTCGGTACAGGAAGACGAAGATGTAAGTTAATGACTGGCAGAGTTTGTTACGAATGGCGGCGCTGTCGATTATGGTAGGATCACCAGAGCCATAGACGCTTTGGGCATACTGGAACAGGGTGTCCTTGAAGTACCCTAAGCTCTGGTCGTCCAGATTATGGTTATGGATAGCATAGTTGATGATGTCAAGGCTGTACAAGCGTGTCAGCTCCGATGCCCTAGGTTCTCGGGTGAAGAGCCGAAGGGCAGCTTCCCAGGCTTGTGTGTTGGAGCGGAGCTGAAGGATGTAGTCTACGGCCTGTTCTTGGAGGGCACGGTCTGAGTGAGGGTTTCCAGCGATCTGAACCGCGTTTTCAATCTAAGTAAAACGAGGAAAGACAAAGGGTCAGCACAGATCCTGGAAAGACGGTGAAGGTAAACGTGCAGTGATAGTAGCAGGACAGAGAGGAGGGGAGGAGAAAATGACAGATAGACGGGGGTGTTTGACAAGGTATATGATATCACAAAATAGCGAGCCCTCCACCATGCAGTGTCACGATTATCACAACCGCAGCCAACCAAGTTGCAGAGATAATCAGAGGTTCTCAGCGAACCCAGTCCAACAACCGTTGCTAGCCTCTTGCGGTCGCTTTGTTTAGTTTACCCATAGAAACAGGAGCAACCTGCTATAGCAGGCAAGAGAGAAGATAAAGAGGGGGGAGTCCCCAATGATGAGGAGAAACTCACCTCGGCGTCCATATAGATGATTTTGAGCCGTTTGATAGGCCAGTACAAGAAAGGATAGGACGCAGTATTCACAAGACGAAAGAAGGAGATGCTATTAAGCTAGGTCGCAAGCGAAGCACGCTTGCTATCTATTGCAGATGAGGTCGAGAAGGGCGCCTTGGGAGAGTATTAAGGTGCTTCGGCCCGCGTGAAACTGATTGTTCAATGAGGGGAGCGTAGTGAGCCTGTCGATAGAGGGTCGTGTCAGGCAAAGGGCTTGAAGAGGTCGCAGAGAATAGATATATAGACAGAGTCTGGTCTGACCAAAGAAGCCACAGTCACAAGCAAAAACGCAGGACACGGAAGAGAAGCGCGAAGATGATAACTTGGCGGTGAGCACGGCAGAATCAATGCGGCAGAATCAAATAGAGGGCGACGTGGAGGAAAGATCACAAGGCTTAAGGCCTAGTAGAAAATTACAGCTTCATAGCCCATCTCAAGTTTGTGCTTTTTGGTGGGGTTAGTTCTGGATGTGCAATTTTCACCACCACAACCCTTATTATGCTAGAGCCCAAGGCCCGAATAGGAAAGCCCGAGGTTTGATTCTGGCGGGTAAGCTTCGGGTGATTCTGGCTTCAACGTCTGTCCTACAGCTTAGTATGTGAAGGTGATAAGATATGGCTCCCAATGGCATGGTTATCGTTGGCTATGATTGGCTTGTATCATTTGGTGCTCCCTCCAACACCGCATACACCGTCCCGTCGTGACTCACGACGAGAACGTTTTCTTTTTCACGAACCCTACTCAACCCTATTACTACACAGCCCCACGAAATATCCCATGCTATCTACACCGCGACCTTCCAGCAGCAGTCGAGATGCTGCGTCATTGGGCGGGGCATTCTCATGTTATTGGTGGTTGACTCGGGACACGATACATGTACAAATACACACCGAAAGATAGAGTGGTTGTGAGCATAGACTCGGCAGATTCCCTCCATCATGTCATGTCTATACACATATGACCACATGTCTCGTGTGTTACGCAGCTTGGCCTATACATATAACTCTATTTATAAATGACACACTACTTGACTTCTTAGGGAAGTTTGAGATGTGACAATCCGGAACTGTGAATGGAGGTGCCGTTTGGGAGCATGATAGCTATACAGCAGACGACTTAAGACGTCACCCGTAAGGGGTGTGCTGAGCCTCGCTTTCAAAGCCTTGGGCGGAGAATCAACAGACAACAAACAGGCAGCCAACGCATAAACAAAGACAAAAGGACCATCAGCGCCCTGCCTCGGCTGTTGCGATACCGCTGTAACTGCATACATACCTTGACACCAAAGGGTCAAAAAAGGGTGGGAACAATACCAGGTCACATCATGCTATGTACGTTAATGAAATTTCATTATCTCGCCCCTCTGCCACCATCCATCCACTGTTGATAAAACAAAGGGCTGGGACCCCAGCTCAATCTGACGATTGTCCAATCAACAGGAACCCACGAAAAGGGGGGATGATTGCAAAAACAAGAACACAAGCTTATTCCGAATCGTGGCCAACCGACCACCCTGACCTGCCTTTCTATTCCACAACACGCGAGAAGCGAGGATCTAACCCGCTTTGTTATTTCCTTATCTTGCTCTTGACCCTCTCTAAACCTTCATTTTCACATCAATTCCAATTTCGCCAAAGTGTGAAGTGCGTGCGTGAAGTGCACGATCCTGAGAGCCCCCTCTTTCTACAAGAAAATGCTACGTAACCTAACCAGAAGGCCGTGTCGGGTAGTAGCAAGTGCTCGTCTAAACTATCCCCTAGAAAGATTAGCCAACTGCTCCTGTAACTTAAAGGGCTTGTTAGGGAGCTAAGAGAAGAAGTGAAACATACTATTAGGATCCACAAATGGCGATATAGCCTTTTTGCGAGCCTTTTTCGTCGTCTTTTTTAGTTGCAAGTGCAGCATCATACATGTTGCCCTTTGTCTTCTTTATATCTTGCCGTCTTACCTAAATGCGGGACGGAAAAGGGGGACAGACAGGCTTGTGACAATTCGGCAACTTTGCCGGTCTTGTTCTTTGTGCACTAGTGAAAGTAGACGCATTGTCTCTTCCTTTGCCGCAAAGGTGAGGTATAGCCAAGTACAACACAATGCACATGTGCTTCTTGTTGCTTTGGTCCTTCGCAGCCTGGTCATATTTAGGACTGGGCTGTAGTCCAACTGTTCCTTGGTGTGTGTTGGCTAGGATCACTTGCAACGAAGGCTCTGAAAGGGCCATTCAGACAGTACCAACGAGAAAAAAGGCCTCACGGTAATCTCAGGAAAACATGAACCACCCAGACTTGGAAGGATTAACATGGGCGCTGGGAGATTCGCAGTGTGGAGAATCTTATTACAGAACGAATCATAGGTCGCAGGAGGCTGCCGATGGTTAGTATTCAAAAGGGTTGTATGGGGGCGGGGATCAAGATCAACACCAGTATTCCGTTGCTGCCGTGATGAGAGAGGTAATTTCAGGTAAATCAAACGAGGCAATAATGCTGTTGCAAGCCATCAACGGCCGGTAGGACACCTCTCTTCTTTCACCACCCTCTCAGGTTCTTTCAATGCTTAACAATGAATGCAAGTCCTGCCCAGGGTCCAGGAAAGATGATGCTGCATGGTGGGGATTTGCAATGCCCGATTGCATTTCATTGTTCACGTGTGTCCTTGCTGTTCTGCATATGAATGGGCCTCTTTTGCATACGGCGTCTCCACACTGCGATAGCCGCATGTCTAAAGCCAAGCATATGCCATGTCATCTCTGCGTCTCCAAGGCGGTCAGAAAGTCGTCTCTTTTTGATACTTTGTCCTTTCCATTGGCGTGAATTGTCCAGCTAGCTTTGGCCATAGCAGGATACGGGATGGTCATGGCGTGTTGTGTTTGTTTGTTTGTTTATCACTCTCAAGTGCTGTTGTTACAGCAGCAGCAGTTCCTTTTTCCAAGAAAAAGTAAAGCACCTGTGCTCGTTCTAGACATCTTCGATCACGGAATATTTCGATAGAGCATGGCCGTTGGCTCTAAAAGAAGCAACAAGATAACAGTATGAAATATTGTGCATAGCAAAGAAAGAGAGAGAAGACGAGGAGGAAAAATAAGAGAAGAAAAT
>NETT01000338.1:0-26779 GCA_003449175.1 Ceratocystis smalleyi
GGGGATGGTCTTGGGGGTTCTTTGGTTGCGTATCTCTTTTCTCTTCTTGTTGTTCTTCTTCTTCTTCTTCTGCTTCCTCTCTTCTTCTCGCGTGCGTAGCTTTGAATTTTGGTGGGCTGCAAGAGCTCACTGAGGAAGAGGAGAGTATCTCGCGCTTTGTGCCTACACGAATGGAAAGAGGCATATTCACTTGTCCGCCTCCGAAGACCGAGTCAAGTGCGTATAATCAAGAGAGGCTACATGCTGGTTTTTTTTTTTTTTTACTTACCCTAGCAAGTTAGATGCTTGGTTGAACAGTATCGGCGCATGACAGTCCGGGATGAAAGAAGCCGATCGAAGCTGGCGCAAGGTGCAATCTAGCCTGGCGGGAGCACAGCAAAAGATTTCTTCCGGGTGGCAGTGCGAAAGGAGCGCAGGTCGGACACAAGGGACGGTTTATAGAAGAATGTGGCTGCAAGAGTGGGTAGACGGGACTAGGCTAGACAGTGGTCTAGGAGAGATGGAGACGACAATGATGTAGGGAGGGTGTTGTGGATGACGATTGTATTTGTGGTGCCGTTCGCTGATGTTGGTGCTAATTCTAATGCTGACGGGTGATGCAATGCTGTTGGCACGTGTGCCAATGTTGGTAAATGACAATAGGCTGAGCAGTATCGGCAGGTCGCAGTTACGGGGGGGGGGGGGGGGGGAGTGAGATTATGAGACTTGGTGCTTAATATCGGGGCAAAGGGAGAGAAAGATAACAAGCGAATAAATGGAAAGGAAAAATAAAAGAGAGAAAAAAGAAAGAGAAGGGACGGGGAAATGAAAAGGAAGAAAAAGAAAGGAAGGAAGAGAAGGCAAACAAGCCGGCCAAGGCAAATACAAAAACCAAGATCTCGGCTCGTCTGTCCACAACCAAGTTGCTTGCTTGTTAGCAAGATGATAAGGCCGAAAATCGCGAGCTTGTTTTAAAAAAGGAAGCAAATATAGAAGAAAAAAAAGGGTAAAAAGAAGGGAAATAGGAGTAAGGTCCAAGTCTGCGACAACCAGTACAAAACAAGAGATAAAAGAAAGGATAAATTGTAAAATCCCAGCAGGGCAAAAAAGGAGAATGGATAGATGGCGTGGGCCGAGTGTAGTCAAGGAGAAAAGAACAAGAAAAAGCTGAGACAAGCAAAGCTGGTGGTTGAAATTAAAGAGAAGAGAAAAGAACGAGAACGAGGCAGAGCGAGCGAGGCAGAGGAGGGGAGGAGGGGAGGAGGCCAGAAAGCAGCGAGAAGGAAGGGCCAGACAGAGACCGCCTGGTCTGGGATGGGGAAGGCAGGCCAGACGGAAAAAAGAAGAGAAGATGAAATAAAATGAAATAAAATGAAATAAAANGGGGGTTGAGGGGCGTCTGTAAATATCAGCTCAACCATAGCGAAAGCCTTTTCATGGATGGATGGATGTCTTGGTGGGCTATTCAGCCACAGACAAGAATTAAGCAAGGCAAGGAAACAGGGGGCTTGGGGAACAGATATCAAAGACAACAAAAATCAGGCCAAACGTAGCATCAATCTTCGGAACTGGCACTCTGGTTTTTTTGTGGAAGCGAAAGAGGGATGCATGTATGAAAGAGGATAGAGTCGAGTAGCATAGCGAAGGCAGGATGAGGAGAGGAGAGTCAAGTCAATTGAGACAAGGGGGACGTTTAATGGATGCACGTAGAAAAAAAGGAAAAAAAAAAGTATAAAATATAAAAAGTATAAAATAAAATAAAAACAAAATAAAATAAAATAAAATACAAAAGCCCACCTCTTGCTTCCCACTATCAGGCACACNAGCGAGCGAGGCAGAGGAGGGGAGGAGGGGAGGAGGCCAGAAAGCAGCGAGAAGGAAGGGCCAGACAGAGACCGCCTGGTCTGGGATGGGGAAGGCAGGCCAGACGGAAAAAAGAAGAGAAGATGAAATAAAATGAAATAAAATGAAATAAAATGAAATAAAACAAAATAAAATAAAATAAAATACAAAAGCCCACCTCTTGCTTCCCACTATCAGGCACACCCAGAGAGCGAGGCCTTGGCTTTCTCTTTGCTACTTATTCCCTTCTCTTCTCCCCCTCTTGACTTCCAGCTTCACCTTTCTTCTCCCTTCTTTTCTTCTCTTCACGGGCTTCTCGTCTTTCTTTCTTCCCCCCCCCCCTCTTTTCTTTCTTTCTCTTTTCTTCCCCTCTTCACTTATTCTTTTGTTTCTTGTTTCCTTGGCCCTTTTTTTTTGATCCCCTCCTCCTCCTCTCTCTGCCCATATACCGGGACCCCCCACTTCAGAGTTCTCCTCCAAATCGGGCTGGATACCACTTATTTTGGTCTCGTCCCTCTCCTGTTTCTAACATCCTACATATCCGAGACAACCATCTCCTTCATGCCTCCTCAACTGTTACCTGCTTCGGCAGCAGCTTTTGCCCCGCGGGCTTCGTCAGTCAACGTGGTGCTGGGATCTCGAGTCGAACCCTGGCTAACCCAAACCCTAAAGCGCATCAACAAAGTCAAACGTCCTCTTAACAGCGTGCCACAGCACCAACGGTGCTTGACAGAAACCCTTTCGTCCCCAAACGCTACATGGACTTTGTGCTCGCTGTTGCTACCAAAAGCTACTGAGGCGGAGCTGCAGCATGGCGACGATCCAATAGCCGACGCTATGGCCAACTACAACATGGTGCATGTCGAAGCCTATATTGTGCACATTGACATGGTGCTACGCAACGAAGTGGCCTTCAAGTTGACTCCAGGCACGATCAAGATCCTCGTCGACCACCATACGCATGTGTACTGCACCGACGCCAAAGCAAACACGTCACAGTGGCCAGAGAAGGAATCGCAGGCTAAGAAGCTGCACGAGGACTTTGTCCAGGCCATCAACAAGTACGTCTTTCGCACTCCTGTTATCGCACTCGAAGGCTTGGAGGAAGAAGGAGCCGGAGAGCTGCTTGGTGGCCGTGCAGAGGAAGTCAAGAAGGCCATTTTGGCAATGATGAAGCCATTAGTGCCACCGCCGCCGCCACCCCCGCGCATCGTGGATGTAGTGCATCGCCAGCCACAGCTCTCATCGTCAAGCCACAGCCAGAGCCACGCAAACCCGCACTGGTCACGGCCCACGCCGCCAATCTCCATGCCTGCAGTCGAGCCATGGCATGTCTTGCCATCTAGCACAAGTCTCAGCCAATTCGATCTGAACCCCTCCGCCACAGCCGTGTCGTCCACCGTCGCTGATGTTATCTCAAGCTCTATGGTGCACACCACAGCCAACATGACATCGCCGTTATGGGCACAAGCATCATCTCTGGAAATGCCCGAGCTTGGACTACACATCCAGGACTCGCCGCCGCCACTAGCACCATCGCAGCTCATCAACAACTATGCCCCCTTCACTACAGCTGAGATGTTTGACTCGACGCAGCCTCTTGTCTCGGAGCCCATAACCATGGGCCCCTTTTCCAATGTGACGGGGGTGCCATGTAGTGTTGGTATCGGTGCGGGCATGGGCATGGGCATGGGCATGGGCTTGGGCATGGGCTTGAGCTTGGACTCATTCCAGGCCTGGGGCCACTACCAAGAGCTTCCCACGATGTAGCAATCAGCGCCAGTGCCGGGATATGAGTACCCCGTTGTGACCGCGCCGCCTCTTTCTCCGAACCCGCCATATTTCCAACGGCAATGAGCTGGAGGCAGCGGCGACGGCAGCGAAAGTGAGCGGCCTGGTTTGGATCTCGGCACAGGCATAACAAGACTTTGATGGCACCTCTCTAGAGCTGTAGAGCAATGACTGGCTCTGTAACCCGTTTTTCACACCTCTCTGTTGTCCGGTATACTTCTTTTCTTCTTTGTTATTATTCTTTTTCTTCTTCTTGCTCTTTTGCTCCTTTTTTTCATTCATTTTCATTGTTCTCCCACCCATTTTTTCGGAATTTTGGAAGAAGCGCCTGCAGCGATGCATCATTTCACACATGGCCCATCAGCAACTCCCTTCATCATATACCTCACAACTTATACTTTTCCTTTGTTGTTTTGCTTCTCTTTTTCTTTTTTTCTTTTTCACTGAAATCGTCCGGCCTTGGTCCGGGCCATATTTGCTATTGGGGGTCCTTTTTCATCTGCGAGCGTTTCTTTTTTGTCTTTTCTTTGCCCAGTCTTTGTTCTCTTGTCATTCTTTTCATTCCTTTCCTTTTTGCATTAAACCTGGTGTTTACGAGGCCTCGTATTCCTCAAAAGGCAGCCCAAAATACGAATCTCCCATATCATGCTGTCCCGGTGTCTCTGCTACTTAATACAGAGCATGTCTCCTCTTTTCGCCGGACCCTGCATCGATATTGCCCACTCCCTCTCACGGCCTCACGATTTGACGACCTCTTTCCACGACGACAACAACGACGATTCAAACGTATACTTAATATTTTCCACAATCCCCGGTTGGAATGTGGAATAATACTCTCGACTGCCGCCATATTAGACCGGATCTTTTGTAAAGCAGCGTCGACCTGCTGTGTTACGTGAGACAGCTTTCACTTATACTGAAACTGTGGGGGCTACGGCAGTACGCGGAGCGGGGAGGAAGCAAGCCTGCTTGCTCTAGTAGCAACCCTTGGTCTTCCTTACCCTGCTCCTGGTCAGCTGTCCCTGATGCATACTTGATTGTTTTGTGTCACTCTGCTTTTCCAGTCTCGTCGGATGGAATGTACGGAACCTTGCACTGGCTACATCCACTAGTCTTGTGTAGCGATCACTACCGTCTTGTTAATCTCAGCGGGAACCTGCGCGACGAAGAAAAGGGCCGGATTCCCATTCTTCGCGCACTTGCATCTGCATCTTCTCTGCTGCGTGAGCCTCCTTGGGCTTGCCTTTGCGGAATCACTGTATTCCTGTCTTACTCGGGTCAGACTGGGTCTGCTAAGACGGAGTGCTGCCAGTGGGTCTGCGACCCCTCCCCCGCCCCCGCCAATGTCTGCTTCACCCCCCCCCCCCTCCTAGATGGAGGATTGGTTGATAGAGAAAGACAGGGGGTATGGGCTGGCTTCTCAGGTACGGGATACCTGGGGCCTTCTTGCTCTGCTATCTTTTATATTCTTTTCCTATCGGTACTCTATTGTGGGTGTTTCGTGATTTCCTGCCTGGCTGCAGGGTTTCTACTGGTCCCGAATCACCCCAACAAGTACTTTGAAAAGGCCTGCGGCCTGTACTTTTAGCTTGTGTATCTCATTTGGCGATTTTTAAGTGGTCTTGATGGCCCTTGTGTTTATAGCTTGAATATCAGAAATTACTATATCAAATAAAGAAACATTAAAACTGTATCTGTGCAACGTAAACTTGGAGAAACTAGTCCGCTTGTTGCGCCGCCGGCCCCGTGATAACTGACATTACACAGGCCTACCAGGGCAGCTTTTCCTGGTCCTATCATCTTCAGCCCGCAGACGTTGGACCTTTCCCTTTGAAATGTGTAGCGCTGTTGCCATGACTGACACCATGGGATTGACTCCAGATGCACTAGGCAAAACGCTGGCATCGGCAATGTACATGCCATGGTATCCGTAAACACCCCCGGTGGAATCTACGACGCCCCTACTTGCGATTCCACTCATGCGGCACGTGCCCATTTGGTGCGCTGGCATCCAGGGCATGTCTAATCCGCCATTGCCCGCGCTCTTCACACGATCAAGCCATGCTTCAAATGCGGCATCTGCCCTTCCAGCCGCTGTCGTGGGCGCGTTGCTACCGAGAAGAGACGCCTCCTCATTGTTGTAGACTGGCTCTGATCCATCCTCTCGCTCCGCATCGTCCCGTATGAACGTAGGTATATTAGGAATTCCCACAATTATTTCTCGAGCTCCTTGTGTGTAGACTATGCGTGCAGTCGCCAGGATGCCCTCAAGTACATGTTGTGCAACGTGGGGAGATGGCGTGTAGTTAATTTGTGGACGACCTGTCAATGGGTCCACAGTCACGCTGCCGGGGTCTCGTTCACGTGCAAATACAACATACGGGGCTGATGTAGGAAGTTTGGCAAGGTTCATGCGGTGGGTAGTGCCGGGATACCAGGGAAGACCAGTAAATGCAGCGTATGGCTAGGTAGATGTTAGTGGAGGGACGAGAGAGAGAAAGAGAGAGAGGGCAAAGGGGGAGCTATAATTGATGGCCTACAATTGAGCAGAAAGGCTCGACCTTTGTACCGTGCCCAGAACCATCCTGGTTCTCAAGTGACGTCATGATAGATGAAATCATGGGGCCTATAAGCGTGTTAAAATAGGAGTCGGCTTGGAGGAGGCCGGACTGCGTATGGTACATACCTTCCCATGGGTTAATCTCTTTGTCAAATCGGCCGACGACAACGTTGGCAGGGTGTAGGTGAAGGTTAGTGCCGATGATGGGGTTCTATGGCATGAATTCATGTTAGTCGGCGGGCCACTTCTCTTCTTGATTATTATGGAAGAAACAAGAAAGAAAAAGACTTGCCCTTGAACCACTTCTTTTCAGGATAGTTGGACTCCATAGACTCCCCGCGGATATCACGACAGCCCTCTTCGCCTTGATCCTAACAGTCCGCGTGTAGGCATTATCTTTAGCCGATGGATTGCGTAGCTTCCACACACCCTCTACTCCCACAGCTGTCTTCCCGTCATCGCCAAACAAAATCCTCTCAACTTGGAGCCCCTCGACAAACCGGGCTCCATTCTTCGCTGCCTGTGGGAGCCACAACGCCGTAGGTCCCTGCTTGGAGTTTGAGCCGCAGCCGAGATGGCACCGGCCACAGTAGTGTGTTTTGTCATGGCCATTATTTAGTGCCACATATTCAGCCTTGTAGCCAAGCTTCTGCGCGCCTTCAACCAGGATAGGGCCACGCGAGCCTTTATCATAGTCCGTTGTCGCACCAATCGCCTCCCACACAGTGTCCATACATGCGTCATAGTCTTTGCTTGTATAGAAAGGCAAATTATCACCCTCGGCCCATTCACGCCGCACGTAATCCTGCGTGCGGAGACTCACGCTCCAGTTGACCGTGCCACCGCCGCCCCAGCAACTACCAGCAACACATGCGATTTCTGATAAAGTGCTCATGACGGCACCTTGGTTCTCAAATAGATGGTGCTCTCCTTGAGCTTGTGACATGGGGAAATTCTGCGAGGGGTAGTAGAGGCCCTTGTCAACAACAGTGACATCATAGCCAGCCTCGGATAGGACCTTTGCACAAACACCACCACCGGGCCCGGAGCCGACAATTACAATGTCAGTATGAAGGACATCCGGGCGTGAGCTGTCAAACTGGACGGATTCAAAGGGGTAGCTTGTGGTCTTGACATAGTGTGGGGGCACAGCAGTAAAGCCAATAGTCTTGGCGTATAGGGTGCTGAGCTGCAAATAAGGCCGCTGTGAAAGTATAAGAAAGGCTTTAGACACCACGCGTTTTATGAAGAAATACGACGTATTCCACGACTTGAAGGCGTGCTGTCGGCTGGCCAGGCTCTGGCGCCGGAAAGGCGTGAAGCTGCCAGTGAAGATAAAGCTACCTATACGAGACCTGCGTGCCCGGAACACAGAGCCAAGTTAGATGTGGTTCACAGCGTGTAGAAAATTTAGGTTTTGGTGCTAACGATAAGAGCCAGGCTATAAAGAAGAGTGTCTTGGCCTGCTTTGGCCCAGTCCCCTCTATGGCACGGCATAGCACGACGTCTGATTGGCTGATGTGTAGGGTTACACGCAGGGTTATGGGTAAGCCGGGCTGATGACGGGTTTACGGATGTAAACGTTGTCAGCCTGCGATAGAAAAGACGAAGTTGAAACAAAGCACGCCACGCCTTTGTCATCGGCGGATAGCTCGGCCATGATTTTGTAGGTTTGTTTTCAAGTTACACGGCCGACGGGCAAAAGTTTCGGTCACGTAGCTGTCGGTACAGAAGTAGTTTGACGGTCCGGCCCCACTTAAAACTTTTCATTCGGCACGGACCACCCACGCCTACCTGGTCGGATCGGTGGACTAGCTGGTCGTTGGAGAACGGGGAAATGTGAGACGGTGGCGAGGGTGGCGAGGGTGGCGAGGGAAGCAGAGATTGTCTTGCTGCAGGCAAAGAGGCTGCAACGGGTCAGACACTTACTGACTAGATGAAAACGGACATGCTGTCTGAAATACAACATCATAATCAGAGACTTGGACAACGCGGCCGTTGTTTGGATTTTAGATTTCTGTCACGTGGTTTCTGGCCAGCATTTCTCAGATTGAAACCCTGAGCCCGATGCTTTCCTTATGCAGTCCTGCGACGTAGCCAGGTTGAACAAAAAGAGAGCAAAAAGGAGAGATGCACAGCAAAAAAATGGCAGGTTCTGGAAGTCCGGAATAAAGAGCGGGTTAAGCCTAAGCCGGCGATATTTTGTCTCAACAATGTATTTTTAGGCGGCTAGTGGCTAGAGTGGGGCATGGGAATATGGCGGTCACGGTGTGGATACAGTGCTGACACAGTGCAGGTCGACGCAGAAGGCGAGTGCTTAGCTCTTGTCAGGCGGCGGGGGCGGGGTGTAGGTCAGCACCTCGTGCACTCCCGAGAGCTGTTGGGGATGATCAGGAAGTTGTTTGTGAGTGTGCGATGAGCATGACAGGATGTTTAGTGTGTTTTGCGAGACGACCAAGACAAGCTGTTGGTATCTTGTCCAAGACTCTTGCTCCTGCTAGTATCAGCGAGAGAAAATACAAGAAAAATAATAAACTGTGTGTGTGCTGGAAAGTTTGGGTACATGGTATACAGCAAACGGTCTAAGCTTGTGGTGTGCGTACATGCACTGGTGACTTCCCAAGTTGTTGGGCTTCAATCCACCCAGCACAATAAGGGTTGTTTTGCTCAAGCTCTACTTAGCCCTGACTTACACAGGCAGTCTCGGCTTGACACTAAGCCGTTGCCGTCCTTTGTTGGTGCATAAACGCGGTAATCGCCCTTTTGGGTAACTACCAAGATCTGGGGTTCTTTCCTTTCAGAAAAAAGGCGGCTCTACTTTGCACTTGGACGACAATTGCTTTTTCCGAACAAAGAACCCCAACAAAAAAAAAGACGAAAGCTACGCACGTTGTACACGCATTGAATAGTTGAAGCGTATGGACAGCGTCCCGATACCATGCACTTGTTTCATTGGCAGAATAACCAGGATTTGGCCACTCACCGACCAAAATTCAACATCGCAATCAGTAGCCGTGCATTTTTCTTTTCCGGTTTTCCGGGCGCGAATTAGCTGTTTTCTTCTGACCCCTTGCTCCTGTATCAACAAGAGACCATTGTGCAGTGATCATTAAACCACACGGAAAGGCCACAAACGATATAAGACAGGCAGGTAGCACGTGCAGAGGGCAAGTAGACAGCGAGTGTTTCAACAAAACTGCCGTTTGCCTGCCTAGACTGTCTCGTGTACCTTCCGCCCTGTGTATGTTGTGTGGGTAGCTGTTTGCGTACTGGATTTTGTCTCTTGGCCGCTCGGAAATGACAAGAACTGAAAAAGAATAAGCAAAGGAAGGAGCTGCCAAACAAGTCAGTTACGGCAAATGGAAGTCCCATTCTACCAGCCGGCCAACCTCCTCTCCCCCAACAAGCGGCCAAGTGAAACAAGAGTGGCCTGGAAGTTACGACAACTGCCACAAGTAGAAGAAAAAAAGACCGAAAGCAAGGCAAGAACTGACTGAGCAAGGCAAAAAAGAAAAAAGAAAAAAAGGGCCTGGACCATCCGATTAGGCCCGGTTCCTGCCCCTGCAAGAGAGAAGCCTTTATTTGCTGTGGTTTTATTCCGTTATTTATTTCGTTTTTTTCCTCTTAAGCTTAGAAGAGCCCATAAAGCTTCAGTCTGTTTCCTTCCCGTTTTCCTTTTCTTGAGGTAAAAAAAACTTTCTTTTCACTCTCTATACCTGTTTGTCACAGTGACAAGCCTTTTTGTTAGTAGTAGTACGGCCAAGAGAAGTACCAGGTTCTTCTCTGCCTTTTTTCTTTTCTTTCTTTTTTCTTTTTCCCAGTTCTCTGTCTTGCTCCCTATAGACCTCCCTCCTTGGCTAGGCTAGGCCACCCTCATTCGCCATGGACACCCTCCCTTTCACCTACCTTATCCGCCCCTCCTTCAAGCTCCCGTCCGGGGCCGAGCCCCTTGCTGTGCCCCCGCCTCCGGCCGGTAGTTTTCCCCATGCTCCACCCTTCGACATCCCCGAGTCTTGGTGGGTCTCAGTCCTGGATGCTCGTGTACCTGTCACTATTGCCGTTGTATACGCAATCACTGCCAAAGCCCTGACTTCGTATAACCTGTCTCGCAACAAGCAACCGTGGGCCATTAGCAAGACTCGGGCGTTCAAGGTCTTTGTCGTGCTGCACAATGTCTTCCTGGCCGTCTACTCGGCCTGGACCTTTGTCAACATGGCTGGCGCCATGCACAGAGCAATTGCTGGCCCTAATGGCCCCAATGGCATCACTGCTACCGTCGACAGCTTCTGTCAGATCAACGGCGTGCCTGGCTTTGACGGCGGCGTGTTCTTTAACGAGGAGACGGGCAAGTATGCTACTCTCGGCAACAACGCTGGCATTGACCCTGCTACTGGCCGCCCTAGCCGCTATGCGACTGGCCGCCTCTGGAACGAGGGTCTGGCCTTTTACGGCTGGTGGTTCTACCTAAGCAAGTTCTATGAAGTCCTTGACACCATCATCATACTGGCCAAGGGCAAGCCCAGCTCTACTCTGCAGACCTATCACCATGCTGGTGCCATGATGTGTATGTGGGCAGGCATCCGCTGGATGGCGCCCCCCATCTGGCTGTTTGTTGTCTACAACTCGCTGATCCACTCTCTAATGGTAAGAATATCCCTATTCATTGGGCCATGGCGCTCGATTAGTATCTATTGCTCTCATGCATGACAGACGTATTAACAACACACCTTTTAGTACACCTACTACACCGTCACTGCCTTTAACATCCGTGTTCCCATGATCATCAAGCGCAGTCTGACCACCATGCAGATCACTCAGTTCCTAGTCGGCGTTGTTTGTGCCATGTCTTACGCTTTTGTTGCCTACGCCCTGCCCATGACCGTGCAGGTCGCTGAGACTGTAGCTTCTGTCGAACCCCAGCCTACCGCCTCTATGGCCGAGGCTAACAACAGCGTTCTTAGCACTTTCAAGCAGATGGTCATTGGTGTCATGACCAAGGCCGCTGATGTTGCTGCCGCTGCTTCCTCTGCTGCTGCCGTCGAGTCTTCAGCGGCCTCAACAAACTATCGCACTGAAACTGTGTATGTCACTCAAAACTGCGTGAACAGTAGTGGTGTCCAGTTCGCTGTCTGGCTCAATGTCTTCTACTTGGCGCCCTTAACATACCTCTTTGTGAGCTTCTTCATTGCCAGCTACACTCGCCGTGGTCGTGCTGATTCTCGCAAGAGTGGCAAGGTCCAGGCTGCCGAGGTCCAGCTTATTGACGTGCAGCGTGCTGAGAAGGCAGGCTGGGAAGCTGCGAAGAGTGTTGAAAAAGAGGTCTATGGCCAAGACGGCGCATCAAGCCCTAAGCGGGCTGCGCGTTCAACTCGCTCCAAGGCCGCAAAATAAGCGGATATCATGGAGAAAGGTGAGCCGATTCGGGACCTAGCCCGGGCTTACTGTTAAAAAAGGGGAAGATAGCCAACACTATGTTTGGCACAAGTTGAGCAAAGCTTCTAGGTCTTGGGGATGCCCTTTTTTTTTCGGGCTATTTTTTTTTCCTTCATGCGTCTCGGCGCTAAGCCTTTTATGAAGCCAAGCTAAACTTGTCTGTTTTGCTGTATCTTGTGCTATGGGGTTTCCATGTTTGTTCTTGATTTATGTTGGCGTTGAGTTATCTTGTCATCTTTTGTTTATGCTCTATTTATTTTGGTATAAAAAAACCACTTTTGAACCAAGCATTTGGTGATATCTGAGTCTTTTCTTTCTTTCTTGCTCATTCTTTTCTCCTCAATAGCCTATATCTCTCACGCTTGCCTATTATCACGGCTTAATTGTCGCTGTGGCTTATTTGGTGAAGTGAGGTCCGTCCACGGCCTTGGCTGGGCTGGCTGAGTCATCAAGCTAAGCTCAGATCAAGCTAAATAATGCATAACAATGACTAGATTTTCATTTAAATCGGTCGTTTTCTTCACTCAGAACTTTTCTTGTCACTTGATCATCTTCCTCCGCGATCTACTAATCGCTATCATCCATCTTTTATAGATCGTCGCTGTCATCCCAAAACCAGAGTTTATAGCCCGTCCCATCATTGGTTGCCACTTACCACTTACACCTTTATCTACCTAACCCTAAAGCTTACATCCACCATGCCCTGTCCTATTTACATTCTCGATGGCGGCCTCGGAACTTCTCTTGAAGATGAATACGGCGTCAACTTTTCGTCCTCTACCACTCCGCTTTGGTCGTCCCACGTAATCCTCTCCGATCCTGCTAAGCTGAAGCAGTGCCAGGCCGACTTCGCCGCGTGCCCTGTCGATATCCTAACGACTGCTACATACCAACTATCTGTCGAGGGGCTTTCCCGCACCAAGACACAGGAGTTTCCGGACGGCTTGCCAGAAGACAAGATAGAGCAGATGGTGGACACAGCCGTCGAGGTGACGCTTGACGCAGTGCAGTCGAGGGGCCATGCCAGGCCGGCACTAGCTGCGGCGGACGAGGGCCAGGACGAAGAGAGTCACTCAGCTGCCCTTTTCCCGCTCCCTGCCATCGCCCTTAGCTTTGGGCCCTACGGGGCTAGCATGGTGCCTAGCACTGAGTACTCGGGCAACTACGATGCGGATGGTTTATCAACACCGCTTCTTGCAGAGTGGCACTCACATCGGATCGAGCTTTTCCTGCGCAGTGTGCGGGCACGCGCAGTACCACGTTTCTGGGCGTTTGAGACAATCCCACGCCACGAGGAGGTGCTGGCATTGCGGCGCGTGCTAGACCATCAGATGCTTGAGGAGAGCAAAGGGGAGGACGGCGTAGGAAAGACAAATGGCAAGGAAAACTCTGGCGTGCATCCCCGCTCGTGGATCTCCTGCATTTTCCCCCCGACGGCCGCTTCTGTAGACGGCACGCCCTGCCTCCCTGACGGCACGAGCGCATTTGACACTGCCTGCTACATGCTTTCGCGCTCTCACGGAGCCACGCGCCCGTGGGGTATTGGCATAAACTGCACCAAGATTATGCACGTGTCGGCACTTGTGCGCGCATACGCAGATGCTGTCACTCATCTGGTTGCCAATGGTGAGCTTGACGCATGGCCAGCGCTGGTGCTGTATCCCGATGGGACCAATGGCGAGGTCTATAACACCAGCACGCGGACGTGGGAGGCTCCAAAGGAAGGGCAGGGGAAACGACAGAGGGAGCACTGGGAGGTGCAGTTGGCGAGTATTGTGAAAATGGCGGTGCGGGAGGGGCAGTGGGAGGCTGTAGTTGTGGGAGGCTGCTGCAAGGCAAGCCATCGAAACATCCGACGGCTAGCAGAGGTACTGAAAAAAGAGTAAGGGGGACAGACTGCTTGTATTTCGCTGTTTTGCTCAAGTGCTTTGGCTGTATTTCGTTTCCGACATAACGGGTATGCATAGGTAGTCGAATAAGAATCCCACAACTCTATCCTTGCTTTGCTTTATTTAACAATCTCTCAACCACCAAGTATGCCACAGTCGAGTAAAGAAGATGATGATAAATCTCTCTCGCTGCGAGAATATAAAATGTTCCGCCCATTACCCTCTATGATGGATATCATGGCAAGCCTGCTCGGGGCGACATTGCCCCTAAATCGCGCAAACTATCCGACCTGGAGGACGATACCATTGTTGCATATATTATTGACTTGCATTCGCGAGGGTTCTCCCCGGACTTCGTGGTGTGGAAGAAATGGCCAACTGACTGCTAGCCGACCGTGGCGCGTCACCTGCCAGCAAGCGCTGGGCCTCTATCAGCCAAGAAACTGAGGATAGGCTACGGTCATCCAGGCGATCAATGCAGAAGGTTGGGCAATCACGCCGTTCATCGTGGTTGCGGACCAGTATCACGTCACTAACCGTGAGGCAGAAAGCAACTTCGCAGAAGATTAGGCTATCGCAACAACTCACAATGGCTGGACCAACAATGATGCAAGTCTCGAGTGGCTCGAGCGCTTCGATCAACACACTATGACTCCAACAACTGGGCGCTATCGTCTTCTGACCCTTGGTGGCATGACCGCCATCACTCAATCGAATTCGAGAAATATTGAGAATTCAACCACGTCATCAGGCTGCATATGCTGCTTCATTTGTCCCACTTACTGCAACCTTTTGATGTCGGGTGCTTTGGACCACTCAAGCAGACCTGCGGTCGAGAGATTGAACAATCAATCAGATGCTCCACTATCATGTTTCAAAGACAGAGTTCATCAAGGCCTTTTAGACCGCCCACCAGGCCACTGTGATAAGAGACCATATTAAAGGGAGCTGGGCTTCTCTGCGTAGCCCCTGGGTGCCTGGGGTCCCAAAGAAAGTGCTTGAAGCTAGCCCTCAGTTTGAGGATCTCGAAAGACGGGCCAAAAGGCACAAGAGCAGCTCAAGTGCACCTTTTCTTGAGGCTCTGGTGCCATTAAGAGAACAAAGGCGGCAATGCATAGGATGACCTTGTCGGAGTCTGAGGTTCATGGAATTAGATGCCTGGCAAGCGGCACACAGCCAAAAGAGCCCGGCTACGAAATGGGGAGAAAACAACGATAGGTGAGAGGGAAGATAATGTTGATGCGCAGGTGAGGGCGGAATCATCGAGAGGTCGGGGAAGGTCGGCAGCGGCGGGGGAAAGACGATGTGGAAGATGCGGTACAAGTGGCTATAGCTCAAGAACATGGAAAATTGCCGGTAAAATATCCAGAGAAAAGAATAGCGACCAACTCCAATCGATTTATGAGCTTGCTTGGATTTTACGCAGAATCATGTCCAGAGGGTTCTAGTTTCTTTCCGACTCCCTGTAAATGTACATCACGTATGGCTACGTTGTTTGAAATGCCTTAGTACTATCCGCGTGTGTCACTGGGTTTATCTAGCATGAGCTATGCTAGTAGTAGCGTAACCATTTATTAGCTCCAGGGGCTGCAGGGGCATTGTGAAGCTTGTTCTATTGTATCTCTGCAGACACTGTGTATTATATGGATGTTATTGGCAGAACGGAGAAACAGCACAGAAGTGGCTCGGCCTACGCCATCCCTCATTTACTACCCCTTCGTTGTCTTGATGTGCTGACTCCTGGTTTCATACTGCAACCATTTCTTGTGCTGTTGTGAATATACGCATCCCGCGCCTTGTTTCGATGTACTTTCGACGGCCTTTTACAAGCCAGTGCAGCACGTAAGAGCTCGGCAGGGAAGACAAAGAGGTAGAGCGGAGCAGCAAAAGTCGCACCGAAAGAAGGTTCTCATCCAGTGGTGGATGGACCGAAGCTGCAGATACAGAAGCCAGGAGCTTAGATCCTGGGCTAGAGGCTCATTGAAAGTGGATATGGTGGTGGTAGGAAAAGTTGGAACTCGACAGCTAAGAAGACAGGCATCACAGAGCGAGCTGGCACAAGCCATGATAGCGAGAGGCTTGTTCTCTTGCCAAGATCTTTCACGGGCCTATCCCAGTCAGTTTGGGGAGCAAACGGCCTGGCCTCTGGCTCCTCCCCTCGCTTCGGCAAAAGAGGTCTAGCTTCGGGCTCCTCTCTTTCTACACTTCTCGGCTCTTCGTCTTTTTGTGTTATTCCCAGTTTCGCTGCCGGAAGACCCGCAATCTCACGGTACTCGCTGGCGATCGGATACAGCCGGTGACTTGTACAAAACGGAGCTGGAAACATCGGGCCTTGGTGCCGAAGCGGGACACTGGATTTGAAAGTTAATTCTGGATTGAATAGAAAGAGAATGAGCACAAAGAAAGACTAAATAACAGCAAGACGAGCTAGCAGCACTACTACTACTAGCTATACAGTTGCAAACACTGCAGCCACAGTTTGACCGTCCGCATTTCGTCCGCTGGCTGACTAAGCACTGAGTTCGAATCGCAATATGGAGGTCGCCATTGCCATATATTTACATTGTCGGAATAACTAAGCTGAAGTATTCGTGCTCGGGCTTGTCCAGGGTTAATCCGACTGAGGGGGAATTCCCACAATACATATCCTCCATGTAGTTCATCCAACATACATTCAATATTGTTTGATTGGGTAAACGTTGCAGCTGTGAATCCAAGCGAGAGTGGTGGGGTGCAAGTATCCTGGCTTCCGCCGTATTTAGTAACAGTACATGAATTGGGCCGATCAAAGATTGCATTCGCCCACACTCGGACGGACGATGCCGCGCTTTGGGATATTGCTTTTACGTCTCGAAAAGCATCTCGCTTTGCTCCGCCTCCTCCCACCTTACGTTAGCCGCCACTTCACCCTGGGATTCCTATTTGCATCGCCTCCAATCCCGATCCTATTGATTTTCTTCAACCGCCCTAGCGCGCCTGAATGTGTGGCAGACATGACGCCAAGGCGGGCTGGACCGCTCTACGCTGCTAGAGTAACCAAGAACAGCATTGATCGTTGGCAGTGAATTTGATGTTTAATTATAGTTACCGCAGGCTTGATAAGCTTCGTAGCATGGGGATTGCACTATACGAGGCAGATACGGACCTGAATGCACTAAAGTTCGACCGCAGTTCCGGTGGCTTACAGCGAGCGACTCTACGAGGGCTGCAGCCGTGTGTGTGCTTTCTATGACTGGCTGTCTTGGGGCGTATGTTGGAGACAGGCAGTATTTTTTTTCGGGGGGTTATCTGGATCGGAAGAAGAAGAGGCATTAAACGGACAGACTGCGATCAGAACTGCTGCTAAGCGGCGTGGGCGCGGTATCCGACGATGTAGCCATATCTCATTTGCCGCTCAGCCGAAGCTCGCTTTAGAGCGTTGGAAGCGGTTGCTTTGATCATTGAAGAGAAGATAGTTCGGCCGCCCCCCATATAGTACCGTAATACTACTGGGCATATACACACACGCCCATGCAACTTTGCGTGTCACACTTTTGTCATTCTGGATTTGGAACTCTGCCGAATCCGAGCAACAGAGAAAAAGCTTACTTAACACCGCGTGCATTAAATTTCCGACTTCTTGAAGTCCCTCGGAACGAGCATCTGCTTTCCTTGGGCCATGATTCCCCACACATCGAGCAAAAGGCATGTGTCCTGCAAGCCCATGCCGAGCATTCGAAATAGGGGCTGGGCTTATTACGACAGGGCATCTCAAGCAGCAGCGTGTCTGGGAGGACTGCCATCTCCTCAGAAGCCCAAGGCATTGCTGAGCTCATGCTCTGTTGGCACACTCGTAGCAACAGAGATTGAAAGAGAAGAGAAATTGCTGTCTCCGCTCAAAGGCCCGTTTACGCAGCCATTAGCCTTTCTTGTGTGCACTCTGTTCAAGCGGAGATCTTGATGTTATCTCCATGTGATATTTTCACAGCCACAGGTGTTTCGGGCCACGCCCCTGCCCATCCTGCTTATTCTGTCAAATCAAGTCTCTTCTTGTTGTATCGATTTAGATAACATGATGGCTACTAGCTGCATGGACATCTAAGCGCCATGCGATTCAAGTACTTTTGTGACAGATATTGCCACGGCATATGTGTGGTACATGCCATGGAAACATAACAGCAAGTGGCCTGGCCCAGGAGAATCATAGCTCTTCTAGGAGTGGCAACAGCAGAAGTGGATCGTAACATCAAAGAGGCTATCGGGCTCTGGCTAGAAAACAATGACATGTATTGTTGAGGGAGTGCCGATAACATGGTACTGGTGGTGGCTAGGGCTTTTTTAATCAAGTCACATAGCCAATAAGTGGTTTAGCGGGACTTGGAAAAGGGTTGAGGGGCTGCAGGTGGCACCCGGGTCACTTATGCCTGTTTAGTATTCGAAAACAGTGTATCTTTATGATTTCCCAATCTAGATTCCTTGCTTACCCGCCGACTGACAGATCGGTTTGGCGTCCTTCGTGCTAGCAGTACCACACAGACATATGCGCACCATGTATATAGGTTAGTGAAAGAAAGTACGAAATGTGCCGTAGGGCAAAAGTGGATGGAACGGAAGCTTTTCTGGGTTTTTCTGGGTTTTTCTGGGGTTTTCTGGGTTTTTCTGATTTTTCTGATTTTTCCTTTGTTCCTTTTTTTTCTTTCACTCGAACGGAGCTTTTGTTTTCAGTTCCTCTCCGCTTGGACTTTGGCTGTTAGTGCCAGGCCAGCCCAAGACCTCCCTCCCTACCTACCTACCATAGGACGGACCAAAGAAGAGGAGGAAATAGCAATGGTAGCTTTGTGCCTGCTAGTACCCAAAGCTAGGGGTTTCAAAGTAGCTGGAGGGTTGGTCTATGTCAACGGACTCACCACTTACCGCGGATATTGCCAATTCAAACATCCCGCCAGCAGCATAGGCGGCCAGGCATCACGCGTCTAGCTGGTCACCAAGTAAGTCTATCTATTCTTACAGTCAGACCAATGCAACGCAGTCTTGGGCTCTATATTCTAGAAGTTCTAGCTACGTTCTAGAACACACATGGCCAGTCTTCTTTTTATCGAATGAGACAACAGGGACGAGTTCTATGATTGGAGGAATCCCCAAGTCCGCCGGCGTTTTACAAGGAGATTCATAATGCTCCACACGTTCCACATGCATTGTATGTTCTGTATGCCCTCCCTTGATTTCTTTTTTCTTTTTTTTCACTTGGTCTCAACTCCGGCGGTGGCCCTAGCTTGCAGGATCGCACGAGGAAATCAAGAACAGCCGCAGTAAATAAGCAGCGTGGTGGGCGCTTGTAGCGCTGCTACTTTACATTTGCCCGTCGCCGTCTTTGATACGCCTTTTTCTCCGGATTACAGCGGAGAGAGCCCAAGACTTCGGGGGTGGAACAAAGACCTAGAAATGACAGAAGAGTTGAGAGAAAAGAAAAGGAACCTGTCACTTGCATTGGGATGCGGTTGGATCTAATGTACGATGCTTGAAATATCCTGGTGAAGCTATTTAACAGCTCAAACTTCCGGCACTCGTCCAGGAGAACAAAAGAATGGGGTCGGCAAAACCAGTCTCCTATGTTGTAACATTGTACAAGAGGCATAGCCACATCCGCACTGTTTATTTACTGGTCAGGATCTAGCGCCTATTCTCCTATTAACATGAGCATTGTCAAAGTCGCGAGGCCTTTCCCAGAGGCGGGGTGTCCATCTTGTTGCACTCAAGCCATTTCGTTTGTGTCTGGCTAGTTAGCACTCTTGGGGGGTCTCTCGGTATTGTTACCGGCCTTCTTGCCCTACGCGCGATGAGGTTCCAGGCTTGACTGCAGCCCGTCATGAGCCATAGGTGCCCAAACTCCTGTTCCAAGCGTGAGCCATGCGCTAGCTAAGCCCAAAGCGAAGGCATGTGGTCGTTTGATATTGACTACAGAGCGTTGCCGCGGCTATATCACTTGCAAATAACATCCTGGCGCATCACTTGCCCGTTATCGTATTCTCGTTTTTGCGCGACCACCAGGCTTGCGATCGTAATATAGGAAAGATAAGCTCATGCCCGACGGCTTAGACTTGTTACCATTGTCGTTGCCATTCGTTACCTTGTTCTTACTTTCGAGTGCGCTCCGATCTTCCCCGTTGCCAGCACACATCGTATAGATAGCTTTCTTTGTTATCTATCCCCCATACGTCTGCTAGTCGCATATCATCGCTACTTTATGTATACCCTGGCGTAGTGATATAGCGTTATGTATGCCTACCTCAGATCTGGCACGATCTCGTCGGCGCCGGCGTTTAGCTTCACTATGTCCTCTGTGATTGTTGTACCGGCACACACGCATAGCGCAGACACACACGTACACACACATACATGTGTATATATAATATTCCTTGCGCCGGCAAAGATTTCTCCCCCTTCGTTCTCCTCCTGCTCAAGCACTTGCTTTGTTGTGTCTCTACAATCAGTCCATCCTTTTTTCACTCATTTATTTTACTGTATTTCCAATCTTCACTTTCTTCAGTTGTCTATTCCCTCTTTTCCAGCACAAAATCTTGCGTTAGCAACTTTACTAGCTTCTTTTATTCGCCCAACAAATCCGTTCCCCAAGACTCGGTTCTTGCTTTCTTTCTCCTGTAATATGCCGTCCCTTAGTAAGATCGCTGCCATCACCCTGCAGTTTGCTGCGCATACCATTGCGGATGCGGGAAGAAACATGGTTTCAATAGATGGTGACGCTATGTTCCCCCAGCAAAAGCATATGAACATGCCTGAGCTGTTCACCATGCCTCCTTGTGGCAACTTAATCCTAGAAGAGGCTACTATCCAGCAGATGCAAGAGGGTATGAGCAATGGAACTCTCACATCTGTCCAGCTCAGTGTCTGCTACCTTCTTCGAGCCCAGCAAACTCAGAACTATATCAAGTAAGTCTTTCAGTCCTAGCACTGATCCCATCTAATCCTCTACTTCCATTGGCTCACACACTTTTTTTTATTTTTTTTATTTGGTCAGCTCTGTCATGCAATTCAACCCCGATGCAATCAATATCGCTACCCAGCTGGATCTCGAGCGTCTCAGTGGAGAAGTTCGCGGTCCTCTCCATGGCATTCCATTCCTTGTCAAGGAAACAATGGCTACTAAAGACTCTATGGAGACCACGGCAGGAAGCAATGCTCTGCTAGGAAACATCGTTCCGCGGGATGCTTTTACTGTTCAAAAGCTCCGTGAAGCCGGGGCTGTTCTCCTCGGAAAAGCCACTCTCAGCGAGTGGGCCGATGTTCGCTCCAGCAAGTACTCGGAAGGATACTCGGCCAGGGGTGGACAAGCCCGCACTCCCTACAACCTGGGCAACAACCCTGGTGGTAGCAGCACGGGCAGCGCTACGTCCGTGGGTGCTAACGTCGTTCCCTTTTCCTTGGGAACTGAGACTGATGGCAGCAGTAAGTCGAAAACTTTGCAACGACCAAGTGCAGCAACAGGTATACTGTAAACACGTAGCAAGCAGCTAACCTGTTCTTTAGTCATCACCCCTGCGACTCGGAATGGTGTTGTTGGCTTCAAGCCTACTGTCGGTCGCACTTCTAGAGCTGGGTAAGAACAAATGAGATTCGCCCCCCTGCATTATCTTGCTAACTACATTACGAACGTAAACTAACATCTTTTTCCTCTTTTTTTTTTTTTTGCTTCTTAATTAGCGTCATTCCTGAGAGCGAGCATCAGGATAGCATCGGTACCTTTGGCCGTACTGTTGCGGACGCCGTCTATGCCTTTGATGCTATCTGGGGTATTGATAAGCGGGATAATTATACAGAGGGTCAGAAAGACTTCATGCCCGAGGATGGGTATATCCCCTTTCTCTCCGACAAAACAGCCCTTAAAGGCGCCACCTTTGGCTTACCCTGGGACAGCTTCTGGAAGTACACCCCCAAAAACCAGATCGACGGCCTCATGGCGATGATCAAACTCCTTCAGGAGGCCGGTGCTACTATTATTAATGGCACCGAGATTCTCAATGGTGACGAGTTCATCAGCGATCCCTGCTGGGACTGGGACTACGGCACTAAAATGGGATACCCCAACAGATCGGAGTTCACTGTCATCAAGGTTGACTTTTACAACAACCTCAAGTCCTATCTTTCCGAGCTCACCAACACCAACATGCGTTCGCTGGAAGACATCATTGCGTACAATAATGAAAACTCTGGAACTGAGGGTGGCCAGCCAGGAGCCCACACTGCTTTCCCAATGGGCCAGGACACATTTCTCGCTTCCGCAGAGGCCAGGGGCGAACAGAACCAGGAGTACTGGGAGGCCCTCCACTACACCCAGACCACTTCCCGCAATGGCATTGATCACGCGCTAAACTGGGAGGGCAAAAAGCTCAACGGTCTGCTGGTGCCCCCCAGCGTAGGCCAGTCCTTCCAGGTTGCAGCTCAAGCTGGCTATCCCATGGTGACTCTCCCTATTGGCGTCGAAGACATCACCCACATCCCCTATGGCATTGCTCTCATGCAGACTGCATGGAAGGAGGATGAGCTGATAAAGTACGCTTCGGCCATAGAGGACCTGCAGCTGACCACCCCGGGGTGGAAGTACAAGCGCACTCGGCCTGAGTGGCGAAACTATTTGGCTCGCAACATTCCCGTGCCTTCTGAGAGTCAATATGTTCCTAGTGAGTAAAGTGGTAGTGGGCGGTGGGAAGGATTGGGGGTCTGAGCGATCTGTTTTGGAGATTGCCGCAACATTGCATTTGATATGATTTATAGAATAGACAGGCTGCATGGACAGTGCGAAGGAGTTGGCTTTTGAACATTAGCTCTTGGTTTTCTTTGCAAATTCGGAATGCGGTGCCATGGATACGCGTACGAAGGCTATTATCGTGACAAAATACAGCCACGGCCTGGGGGTTGGAGCCTATCCAATGGTTAATTTCATGGTACAATGGGAGACCGGTGGCTAATTAGAACTGGGTTGATTTGATTTGAATATATGTATCGTCTACTGGATACCTAGAGTTAATCTCATCGGCTTCGGTTGGGGAGAGCTCTTTGCGGATTAACAGTAGTTCAACGATTAATTCTAGGTTATTGTATTATTTTACGTCTAATTTAATGGTACCGGTGTGCCGGTGTACCGGTGTACTTGTTGCCTTAGTTCCACATATTCGCCCAAGTTACTCCTTATGCGGCCCCGCCCCCACTTTGACGCTAGACGCCCCCGATTGGATTACATAACCAAAATTTGCCGCGAGCCCTCAGCAGCAGCGGCCGCCGTCTGGATTTGAGGGGTTGAGCGAAAAGAAACGCTCCAAAATGTAGCGAGTGCTATCAGGCTGGCCATATAATGACTGCAAAGGCGCATCAACAGCCATTGAATACATAGTTTTGACTGGATTGTCCGCCTCCATCTGCTGCATCTGCTGGGGCTCGCGGCAAAGTTTTGGTTATGTAATCCAGCTGGGGGCGTCTAGCGTCGAAGCGGGGGGCGCATGCGGCCGTCGGTAGATGATGGTACAAGGAAAACGACAAATAGGATTAGACTTTTGCGCGTAAAAGATTATTACTAACCAAGTCCTCAGCTGTCGTGCCGGACACACACATCTCTGGTAGTATAATTCCTAGTAGAGTTGAGTAGATGGAAAATGGAAATTCCCTCATGCAAAATCTCCCCGGGCTAGCCACCTTCAACTGCTCGGACTTGACATCCGCTTAGCACACTAGCGACAGTGTACGCTCATCTCTTTTCTACAGTGACTACCCTACCAACATTTCCCAAAATGCCCACTTGGGAGGGCCGTCGTCGCCACCAGGACCTCGGCGTTGTTCGATGAAGACAAAATCGAGGAGGAAACTCCGCAACTGCTCGTCGCGCAGGAACCGTGAAGGAATGAGCTGCGCCGGTGTTCGCCGTCTACCGTCGTCAGTGAGAGTGAATCGTTTTTTCGTGATGCCGGTGGAACCAACGAAGAAGTGCGGCTCCTGCAGCATCATTGGCCACTTGGAGAAGGGTTGCAGCAAAGGAAGGCGGGACGGAAAGAAGGAAAAGGGAAAAAAGGAAGACGATCAGAAGCCGAGTGCCAAAGTCAAAACTCTTCGGTACACTGGAGAGACCCTCATAGACTCCGGGGCAGATGCATCTACCCTACCCAATAGAGAAATGGTCTCCTCCTACTCCCCGTCCATCACCGTGGCCCAAGGCGTACGTCTTACGCCTTCCTGATGATGGATGCATTCTGCCTTACGGTCATTTGAATACGATCGGATATAGACGGAACAGCGCGGACGATGGGTGTTTCCGTCTGGACAACCATCAAGGTTCCACTATGACAACGGTCATCAGGAACTGTAGAATATGGGACGACGTACATCCCAAGGTAGCATCCTTGAAGGCCACAACAGACCGGCATCGTGTCCTCGCACACATCAACAACCACTATGTGCAGCCGACGTTGTCACAACATGGACTAAAACCAGTTCTAGACAGTGCGAGATGTTAATCTTGTATCAAGGCAAAGATCACTCATAGTCCAGCCTCTACGACTGGCCTAAGGCGTGCGGAGCGCGCACTCGAGTGTCTTCACTTCGATCTGGTTGGTGGCCAAAGTTCCTTGCCACCGGCGACATCCTCGACAGACTTCCCGCTTGCCAATCAGTTTCTACTAGTAGTCGATGAATTCTGCTTGTACGGATGGGCATTTCCTGTACACAGCAAAAAGGATATATCAGCGCTGATTGAGACATTGCTTGAGCAACTCAAAAATCAGATGGATAGTTACCCTAAAAGGCTACACTCTGATGATGCTTCTGAGTTCAAAAGCAGTCAATGCATGCTGCTAGCAGAACGCCGTGGAGTTACCGGGACTCGAAGTGCTGGTTATGCGCACGAGCAAAATGGCATTGTTGAAAGAAGCGTGCGTACCGTCTGCGAGTCACTTTGCGCCACTCATGATGGCGCAAACCTTCCGAGTAAACTCTGGCCCGAGCTACTACAAGGCATCCTGTACATTCTGAACAGGACTGCGAATTTCGTGGCAGAGACCCCAGGTCGGCCCCTAAGCGCTGGCAGGAGACTCTGAGAGGGCATCTCACGAAATTTGGTTTCAGGCCGTTGAAGAACGACAACTCTATATTCTTCAATGGTCTGGCATGGATGGCTGTCTATGTTGACGACATGCTTGTACTGTCAAAGGAAGCCAGTGGCACCATAGATGCGATCAACAGTCTGTCTCATACCCTCAAGCTACGAGGCCTTGGCCCTGTGTCCTCATTCTTGGGGAGCAGGGTTGATCATTCTTCAACGGCCTTGAGCATCAGCCAGAGACCGAAGATCGAGAAGATGAATCTCTCCAACTGGCGAGGCTCGTTGCTGCCGATTAGCAATGACAATCTGATATATCAGGAATCTGAACTGCTCTCGGAGAACGATCACGATCTGTATGGAAGTGTCGTAGGGTCACTGCTACATATTTCCCTCTTTTCGCGCCCAGACATAGCATATCTGGTGATAAGACTTGCTTCGAGGACGCATAATCCTACGCAGTGCTGCTTGCAGGCACTCAAACAGTGTTTGCGATACTTACACAAGACTCCAAATCAGGATATACGGGCATCTACGGATAGCAGCTGGGGTAACAATGTTTCCCCGCATGCGATTTCAGGAAATGCATTCCTGATAAATGGGACAGCCATCATGTGGAGATCGCGCAAGCAAGCCCTGACAGCTCAGAGTCCTTGCGAAGCTGGGTACGTAGCTGCTGCCGGTTTGGCCACCACGGCTACGTGGCTGAAGCCTCTGTTTGAAGAAATATTTCAGGTTGAGAAGGCGGTGCCGATTGAGACCTAGATGGACAACCAGAGCGCCTTGGCAGTTGCTAATGGTTCTACGGTGTCTACGAGAAATCGACACTTCCTGGTCAAGAGATACAGCCATTCGTTCTCCAGTAGACGATAAATATATTCAAATCAAATCTACAGCCATTGGTATCTGTGGTCAACAACGTTGCTTTTGTAGAGAACATCGATACTCGGTTTACCAGTATAGTGGTAATTTACATGACAAGGGAGTCAGAGAGAGATAATCACCCCCCAGATGGCGTTCTATATACAATCAAGTCAAATTATACAATTAACTGACATTAGTTCCTCATGTTCTTGATATCTAGATCTGTATAAAAAAAAGAATCAAAAACACTCATTAGTGTCATAGGCGTCGTCCCGTCGTCCCCCAGCAGCCCGAAAGAAGAGCAGGCACCAGACCTTAGAGATGTTCAACTATTGAGAGCCGTCATCATTGTTATTGTATTATATTACTTTTACCTACTATGATTTCGCGACTAGGCTGATTCTGATTGATTCAATCTGATTTGAATTTGTCTGACATCTACTGGAATCACCAAGACCAAACGACGCCGGATTAGTTACTGGCCAGAATCAAGGCTTTAGGCAATCAGACTTTATCTTTTCTTATCTCTATTCAATCCAGCGTGGCTTGGTTTCAAAGTTTTGTTTCGATATGTCAAAGGGCCGGTGTCATGGTGGCCTTTGTGGACTGTTTACAAGTTGAGCGCGGGTCGAGTAGACACATAGCAGGGGACGGACGGGCTGGAACGGAGGGAAGGAAGAAGGCCAGTCACAAGTGAGCTTGGGAGCATACGTGCTTCTCTCGCGCAGAACCTGTGGTCGGCCTTGCGGGGGAGGGTTCACTCTGTCCGATAGCCAATCCGGCGTTGTTGAATCCCGGTGGTTCCAGTAGACGTTAAATATATTCAAACCAACCCAAATACGTCTATCTACTGACTGCTATGTCGCAGCAATACGACGGCGAATTCCGGACGGGAGCGCCTCCCGGGCGGTCAGCGGTGACATGAGCGCATAGATTTCGAGATTCAACATGAATATATTCAACGCCTACGAGAATCACAGAGTTCAAGCGCCCCGGTTTCGAGCGCATTCCCTGATTTTTATTTCAATATATTTAACGGCATCTCCTCTGACTTTTTACGGTCCGGCAACATAGCTAGGAGCCTCTCAGCCTAGCGCAGCTCGGGAAAAGTGGGTCCTTCGGAGCTCCGAGTGTACAAATAGTATCATCACCACCATGATTACCGTTCGACAACATCCAACTCTCCCTCCTACAACCCTCGGGGGGGTACCTTTGAGGTCTGGTACCTTTTCTTTTCAGGTTGATGGCGGCCAACGTTTATGCCCCTAATAATCGTTTTCATTCTTTTTTCTTTTCTTAGACTATGTCTATTAATCGAATAACGAGCTGTGATGCCTTGAG
>NETT01000339.1:11359-26015 GCA_003449175.1 Ceratocystis smalleyi
CCCCGCAAATAGAATCGGGTCAAGCTCAGCTTTCAGCCTTTGCCTAGCCGCATCACCGCCTAACCCTTATAACGCAACTCCCTGGAAATACCCCACAACCCTCTCATGTTGTCCCACCTACGATTCCACCGTCGTGGTGTGTCCAGCCCAACATCGCCAACCCTACCACCGGCCCCCGTGCCAGATGCCCAGCCCCCATCACAACGTGCTCATGGCTTGAATACCGCCCAGGCTCAGGCCCAGGCCCAGGCTCGGTCTCATCCAGAGTCTCGAAGCCAGGGGAATTCGCCGTATCTACAGTCACACGCGCAGTTTCAGCCATTGCCACAACCGCAAACACACTCCCAGTCGCAATCACAGTCGGCCTCGCGCACTTCATCACCACATCGTTCCAAGACAAAATCGCTCTTTCTCTCCCCGTCTAGCTTAGGCAACGGTTCCACCTTTGATACTGCCCCGTTTGCCCTGCCGTCCATACCCCAAGATGCTGCTAGCGACATGACCTCCGTCGTCTCTCCTCGACAGCCTGCATCTACCGTATCTTCGCCAGTACCAGATGACAACAGCCCCTCCACTGGGTTTATTGGCGGCCTGGCTTTGCTAAAGTACCAGTCTCGGCGTCAGCAGACAGCCGCATCTGCATCTGCAGGTTCAAGCGCGCCTAGGCTTGGAGTGGGGGGTGAGAATACGAGCCCGTCTTACACACCAAACAACGCCAACGGAAATAGCTCTAGTGCAATTACCACCTCCTCTTCAACGTACATCCCCCCAGAGCCCTTGAGTCCAGCCCCATTGCCTCCGATAAACACATCTCTCAACATCAATTTGTCTGCTGGCCGTTATTCTCTGCCTGCACAACCGTCACCCGGCTATGCCAGTCCGTCAAGCTCCATCCTATCGCCGCCCTATAATGACAAGAGCCCTTCGTTTGTGACACCTACCGACATCAAAAACCACCAAGAAATGCAAAAGCAACAGTAGCAACAACAACAGCAGCAGCAGCAGCAACAGCAGCCACAGCACAGCATTTCATCTGCCGTATTAGCCAATAATGCCAGTCTTCCTATGGGTCCCATGGCCACCATATCAGCTTCAGGACCAAGCTCTGCCTCTGACAAACAACAGGTCCCGCCAAAAAAAACTAAAGGCATCACCTTCTTGCGCCCAGTCTCAACTCTACTTTTGCGCCGCAAGGCCAACAGCAGTGTTCCAGATCTCATCCCCCTTGGCCGCGTCGCCGAAGAGCCTGCATACGACCCCCGTATTAAAGGCACCAGAGTGCACGATTTTAGCGCCCCAAGGTCCAAGAGAGCCCCAAGCTCTGCTATTCCCCCTCAAACAAACTCCTTCCATAGCCAGGTCAACACGAGCGGCGGCCTACATGTCTACAACTTGCCCAAACTCTCTACCTCGGCTTCAACTTCGACTCTTGTTGGCCCGCAACCAAACTCGGCCACCTCCGAAGCTGCTGATCCCGCCGTTCCCGTGAAGGATGTTGCTTCTCTACCAGCTTCTCTTCGATCCGTGCCATCTACGGTTTCAGTGAAACATCCCGCTACCGGAAAGAGCGAGGATGCCTTCCAGGAAACTACAGCCCAGGAACATACGCGCACATTTTCTTTCAAGTCTCGTATATCCCGCAAGATATCAATGTCAGAAATATCACTGCATTCGTCCATCTCACGGCGTATGAAAAGCACATCCTCGCGCTTCAGTTTTGACATGATCGGGGCAGCAAAGCAGGAAAAGATTATGGAGGAGCGCCATCGCCAACGCCAACTAGAGAGGGGCGAGGCGCCTGAAGAGCCGGCCGAGGTGAATGCCTTTGTGCAAGGCGATGATCGCTTCGACGACTTTGATATGGATGACTTTGATTATGATAACATGATGGATGACGACGGCTTAGAAGAGGAGATCCCCGGCCTAAACCTAGACTACGACGAGGCCGAAATTTTAGAGGATGAGGAGCACGAAGATCCGTTTGAGTATGACGAACAGTACTCTGGCGCTAATAACGGCTACGAGGCCGATGACGTTGCCCCCCTGCAAGAAGGCTTGGGCCATATGACACTGGCGGATATAGAAGCTGCTGACACCTTGGCGGCTTCTTCGGCGCCCACCTCGTCCGCAGTTCCTGATGCGATTCCAGATACGGTTACCGCGATCAGCTCCATGGCTCACAGTCTCATCGACGATAACACTGCCTCTACTAATCAAGGCACAACTCAAGACACTGTTCAAGACATTGCCCAAGACTTGCCCCAGGAAACGACCAAAAGCACGCGGTTTCCTCTTGTCTCGGACCCTCAGTGTGAATCTCGCGTCGTGGAACAAATAATCGAAACGCCTCTTGCACACCCAAACCGACATGCCGCCGCCACTGGTAAGCGCGACTCCCAAAACTTTGCAGCCTTTATATTTCAGCGCTCCAATCCGACTTCTCAGCTTGCATCTCCGCGCAGTTTTGGCGTTCAGGCTACGCCAAGGGACGCCGAAGGCCGCGTTATTGGCTTTGCTTTTTCTAATGAGACGCCTCCTGGTACAGGCAAGTCTCTTTCAGATTTGGGCCCCTGTCCCGGGAATACTGCTGATAATAAAACCCCGGCAGCCGTTGTTGGGGCGCTGGACTCTACTGCAGATCCTCCTCCAAGGGACTCTGAAGAAACGCAAAAAAGTCTTGATGTGATGATGATGGCTAGAGATGTCGCTCCATCTGGTGTCTACGTTCGCATCAACTCCCCCCTCTCCTCTATTGGCGAAGCTGAGCCTGAAGCCATCCCGCTTGAGATGCAGGAGCAGTTCCAGATACACGCCTCAGCTAACGAGAGGCTCGGAGTCTTGGAGGGAGAGGAGAATACTTTTGATGCAAATGTTAGCAATGATTTTTCCGGTGAGTTCATCACTGATGAGTTCACAACGGGAAATGATGCTGGCTTTGATGAGTCTATATTCGATATGGACGATACGGATCAGTACGGCCGCCCTATCCCAGGCGCATTTGCCATGGCCCAGCAAAGACTCTGTGAAAGCCGTGATAAACTCAAAAGAGATAGTGCAGCTCTACCCCCGGAGCCTCCGTTAGATGTCTCGGGCTTGCCAACAGAGCAGTTAGACCCCCGGCCTACGCTTCACCCTATCACAATTCCGGCTTTCTACCCCATACACCATGCCGAGGAGTGTCTCCAGCAAATATCACCCGAGAATTCCGCTGCTATAGCAATGGGTCTTTCTCACATGAGTCTCCGAAATGAAATCCGCGGGGTTGGGCCTGAAACGCGACCAGAAGATGTAATGGCATATCAGGCAGCACTGGCAGCTGCAGCGCAAAAGGCAGCCGATGCTGGCAAGTTCCAGCGCCATTCTTGGCTTTCGGAGGTAGATGATAGCAACGGTCAAGACAGCAGCCAACCCATCGGCCAAGGCAATAGCGCTGCCGCTCCAGCCGGGACCGGAGCAGGCAACACGAATGTGGAAATTGACGCTGCGGACGACTTGGACCTAGGTGGTGGCTTTAACATGGCTGACTATGAAAACGGCGATATGGATGACTATTTTGACCTCGATCAGGCAGACGACAGCAAGATTATCGAAGAGGCCAACGCCTCGGCCCTTGCGAATGATTGCGACGGATGGTACGGTCAGGAATTTGGCTTCTACTCTGCGCCGCTGAATCAGGCCCATCAGCTCAATAGCGCTGTTAAATACGAGTATTCCAATGGAGGATTTTTCGGTCCTGCTGGAATGTCGACAATCTCGCGCAGCGACTCGGGCCGCGTAGCTGTGCGGGAACCGAACTTGACGCCTATCACTGAACGCTCGGAATACTCTAACCGCAATTCAATCATGAGTCTTCCCGGCATCACTGTGCCCACCTCTGCCATTACTAGTCCCGGGCTTTCACAACTAGCCATGATTGCCGATAGCGAGGAGAGCATGTCCATATCTACACTTTTGCGTCTCCGCTCGCGTGCATGGGGTGGAGGCTCTCAAGCCAGCAGCAACCACGGCTCGCCACGGTCCGAGCGGGCAGATGGCGCCAGTTCGCCGCTGGCTTCATTTGTGGGCGTCAGCTCAGGGCTCAACGAGCATCTGCATGCCATGTCTGCAGCAGCAGGTAGAGACACGGAACCAGAAAAGCTAGAGAGCGCAAGTTCGCTGAACGGCGCACGTGCAAGCATCGGCGCCGCGCCGGCGGTATGTGGATCGGGGCTACGGGTGTTGTTTTCACCGGCGACAAATAGCGGGAGTGGTGGAGCGCCAGGCCAGACTCAGACACAAGCGCAAGGACAGGCACAGGCGCAGGCACAGGCGCAGGCACAGGCACAGGCACAGGCACAGGCACAGATTTCTACAGCTGCCGGCTTCCCGCCTGCACGGGAATTCCCGCTTGCATCTGCTGCGCCGTGTGCACCGCCAATTTCACTGACTCTAAACACGACGCTATCGCCGGGTGTCGCCTCGAATGTAAGCGGACTAGGCCCGCTCCCGGATTTAGAAGAAGAGGAGGAAAGCGAGGGAGAAAGTAAAGTGGCGCTGAAGGACACATGAGGATCTGTAGAGAGAAGAGAGAAAGAAGTCCGCTGGCGGGCTGCCGTGTGGTGTGGTGTGCAGCAAGGTATGGAGGCGACGACAGTTGATATTGCCGGTAATGTGTACATTATATAGAGTAAAAGCATTTAGGTGTCGATGGCTGTCTACAGCGCCAAGTCTTTATATAAGGGAGGGTGAGTGGGTGAGTGGGTGAGTGGGTGGTCGGTCGGACGGACGGTCGGTCGGTCGGTCGGTCTTGTATCAATCGACAAGTGCAAATACTAACGATTATCATAATGGTACGTGCTTGCACCGATGCTTATACCGTGCTATATGCAAGTACTGGTTATTCTCATAAGCAAGCTCCACCTGCTTATCGATAACAGCTCCGCCCGCTTATCGATAACAGCTTCACCCGAACGAACCATTCTCCTCAGCACTCTCAAGGCCATCAACGACGTCATCGTCGTCAGGCAGATAGTTTTGTGTTTACTTGCCCTTTGTCAACAATCCCCCAGACTGCAACGCTTAAGGAAAACACGCATAGACAGCCCGAGATGCCGCCGCTTGCCCGATGCGCGCTTCCGCTGGCCCAGCGCCCCTCCTCTCGTCTACCATCCATCACTCGATCGACATCGTCGAATTCGCAAGGCCCATCGGAAATAGAAGCCCCGCCATTCAAAAACAGCAAATTGCCAGCTGCAACGGTCGCTACATCAACTACAGGCTCCCCACTTAGCCAGGTTCCCGACACGACAACCGAGCCAGACAACCCCAACGATGATGCTCCACTGAGCCCCCTCGCCCAACGCCTCCAGGACGCCACGGAGGATGCGCTCTACACTGGCGGTCTCGCCGGCCGGCAATCCATAGCCAATGCCGGCTTCTCGCCCGCGCTCCGTGCTAAACTCCTTGCCAAAATCTCGCATGCCTCGCCGCCGCCATCGGCCACTACTACTGCCGCCACCGCCATGCCCGCAGCTGCAGGGCGTGGCACACGTCATACAGCCCTTTCAGAGCCTTGGGATGGCAGTGAAAAAACGTCGGATGCTGTGCTTCGCATGCTGGATGATGCACACAAAAGGCTGCCGGCTGACCTACGCGCCCCCCCGCCAGGCGCCAGCGTGGTGGATCTTAGGCCGCGGCGAGCCGTGTGGGCGTCGCCAGGAGAGAGAATTGCGCGGGCACGCGATGCGGCGGCAGATTATGCCGCTCTAGAACGGAGGCCAACATCGACGCCCCTAGCTCCAGGCCTAGCCCCATCCCCAATCATAGGCACAGCCACAACAACGGCTGCCCCGGCAACATCAGGCCCCGACACAGAGCGTGAAGAGCGCCTTCGTCTCTTCAAAGAGCGATTTGAGCCAGGCACACGTGCTCTGCCGCACTCGCTTTCCGGACTGGCATCACTAGCCAACGAACGAATCGAGGCGGCCATGGCACGTGGTGCGTTTTCAGACATCCCACGTGGCCCGGGCGTACAGCGCGACGAACGAGGGGGGAGTAACCCATTTGTTGACACAGTAAGTACTAGGAGCTGACAAGGTTGGGCTAGGACTGCGTCTCTCCCACGGATGAACCAGACAGGCCACCCTGCAATGCATACATACCACACCGTTGCCACAGCCAACAGAGCGCGCTAACCCTGGACGGTCTTCGCAGACTGAATACATAATGAATAATATGCTGAAGCGCCAGGACCTCGCACCGCCCTGGATCGACAAACAGCAGGAGATAACCCGAGCGACCGAAACCTTCCGTAATCGGATCCGCACCAGCTGGAGGATCCGACTACTGAGTCTACTTGGCGGCAGCTCGGGCCGAGGGGCAAGCTCACTGGAAGAGCGCATGGCCCGGGCAAGGGCGAACGCCCGCGCCGAAGCCCGCTGGAACCCGCCTCCGCGCGGGCCCGCGGCTGGCCTGGGCTCTGTAGCAGCCGCGGTTACGGACGACGTAGTGATGAAGGCAGGGCGAGGAGCGGACCTTGCAGCAGAAGCTAGCACTGCGCGCGACAGCAACGACAGTTGTCCGATAGAGCCCACCGTGCCGCCGCCCCTGCGCGATCCAGACTGGGAGCACAGCGAAGGCAAGTTCCTTGCCTTGTCCATCGCCCAAGTCAACGCGCTCCTGCGCTCCTACAATCTGATGGCGCCCGACCTCGCAAAAAAGGCATACTTGTCTATTGACAACGAGCTACGCCTGTGCTATGCCGAGGTGGCAGCACAAGCAGAACAGGCTTTGCGCACAGATGAGACACGGCCGGCGCGGGTCGGCCGCGGCGCTGGCTGGGGGTTCAATTTCCGAGCAGACGGAGCAGGGCCACCCGAGAGACGGGTTTCGGATACGCCCGCCAGATATGGCTTACGAGATATGTGGCGTGATCTATGGGGGAGGGGGGGGAAAGAGTAGGGAATGAATGTCAAGGTAAGTTTCACAAAGATTTATACATGGTGTATGTAGCATCAAGGGGGAAGCGTGGGTAGATGGATAAATATGTACATTATTGGGGATAAAATAGCAAATATGTGTAATGCTGACAGAAGATAGCTAGCAAACATGTCTAGTAATGCGTTGGTCCAGATGCTGACAATAGGTGATGTAATAAAAGAAAAGAAAAAGCTAGCCGAGATCAGTCGATGTGCATCCTCCCTATTAGAATTCTGGAGAGCTGTAGACACACAGTGTAATCGAAAAGGGGGAAGTAAAAGGGCAAAAACATGCAGACAGATAGAACTGAGCTGTTCATGCAGAAGAATAGAAAAGAAGGAAAAAAACAAGAAACAAGAAACAGTGCCTGGAGGAAGCCTCGTAAACCAACCAATGGAATCTAGTTCTTCGTCTAGAAGATAACAGAGAAACAAACACACACACACACAAAGTGCCCAGTCAAGTAACTATAGCCACTTTCAAGGCCAAATAGCAGTGCCACTCGTCTACGCCTTCTTGGCCGAAGGCTTCTTCGTCGTCTTAGGACTCTTGCCGCCGCTCTTGCGCACACGGAACATCCAGTACGAGACCACGGCAATGAAAATGTTGAATAGGACAAAGGCCCACATGATGCCATAATTGCGCCATTTCTCGCTCCATTCGATCTTGCTAGGCTCCAGGTACTGGTCAGCCAGAGTGTAGCCACAGTAACGGCAGTCGCTCGTGTCATTGGGGTTCTGCAGCACACCGATGGCATCACTCAGGTAATCAGCCAGGTACGTGCCGCAGGTCATTCCCGAAGGCGGGTTGAACATGGACGTCTCAGCCTCTGAGCACACTACACTGCGGCCGTGCAACATTGTACTAACAATACCGCCAATCCAGTAAGTGAGAGGCGACACGCGGTACATGAAGATCCAGAAGCCAGGCATAGCATCAGGGGTTTGCAAAACACCGCAGAAGGACAGCATCATGATGGTCAGCAGAGTAACCAAGCCCGAGGCAGTCTCAGCATTGGGGATGGCGGCAATGGTCATCTGCGCAAAGGACGAGGCGTAAATCATGAGCTGGATGAGGAATAGCAGAACCAGCACCTGACGAAGGGATGACTGAATGCCGACGACGGGGTAGTAGAAGCAGCACCAGCCAAGGATACCCGTGAAGGTTTGGAACGGAATCTCGACAATGACATTGGAGATGATAAACACCTTCCACGAGTACGCCTTGCTAGGTCTCTCGCGCACTTCGTACAGTGACCGTTGAGTGACAAACTGAGGCTGAATCTGCTGCACAATGGTAGTGAAGATAACTGTCATCATGAAGACCGAGAACATGACGTTCTGCATGCCGGCCATTGACGTGTCTGTCTTCCAGAATGAGAAACCAATCAGCAGACCAGCGGCCGTAGCAAGGAAGAACTTGGCAAAGATGTAAGTAGGCATGCGCCAGTACTGCTGGAAGACACGAATAGTGCAGCACACGAGCTGGTCCCAGAAGGGCATAGCAAACTCGCTATGGGCAGCGGCAGAGTTGTCGGCTTCGGAAACAGGCTCAGACATTTTCTCGGCGTGAATGCGGTCAATTTCGGCGGAAACCTCGGCGGATTCGTTGCTGCTCTTCCACACTTCATGCCAGTCAACACCCTCGTTATTCTTACCGTTGTTGACGATTTCAAGCATAAACTCTGCCGGGTTCTCGTCGTCATCACACTTGCGTGCGCCGTGGCTCTCGAAGTAGTTCAGCATAGTGCTCGAGTTCTCGCCAATGTCACCAAAGTAGACAGTGCGACCACCCTTGGCCAGGAACAGAAGACGGTCGAATTGCTGGAACAGAATAGCAGAAGGCTGGTGGACAGTGCAAAGAACGGCTTGGTTGGCGTCGGCCAGCTTGCGCAGGAAAGCACAGATGGCCCACGAACTCTGGGAATCCAGACCACTGGTAGGCTCGTCCAGGAAGAGAAGAAGCTTTGGCTTGGCAGCGAGTTCAACACCAATAGTAAGCAGCTTGCGCTGTTCCACATTAAGACCCTGGCCAGGAACACCGACAACAGCGTCGGCAAAGTCCTCCATGTTCAGCATGGCAATGACCTCCTCAACGTAGTCGTACTTTTCCTTCTTGCTGACAGAAGGAGGTTGGCGCAAGTCGGCAGAGAAGCGAAGAGATTCACGGACGGTGGCAGTGTCAAGATGGAGATCTTGCTGCTGGACATATCCGGTCTGGCGCTGGAAGCTGGGGTCCAGAGGCTTGCCGTTGACCAACATGTCACCAGTAATCACACCCATAGTAGTACGCTGAGCCAAGACGTCGAGCAGGGTAGTCTTGCCGGCGCCAGAGACACCCATCAGAGCAGTGAGAGTACCGGGTTTGACCCAGCCAGCAACGTGGTCCAGAAGACGGCGAGGCTCGCCCTTGATCTCGATATCATAAACAACATCGCGCCAGGTGAAGATGTCGCGCTGGGGCTCAATGGCAGTAGTGTCGCCGGCGCGGCCACCCTTGCCCGATTTCTCAGAGTTGCTTCCGGAATGAGCAAGTTCTTCGTTCTGGGCAGCACGGTGGTTGTGGCCGTTGGCCATGTGGCCGGGGACCTTGCCATGGGGGAAAACGAGAACCTCAGCACTGGAAGTGGTGGAAGAGTTGACTTCCGAGGCAACGAAGTAGACAATCATGAAGACAAACATAAAGGCACAGATAATGCCAAAGTTGCGCCAGGTGTGGTCCCAGCTGTAGCGGTAGTTGACCCAGATGAAGTCATCGCCGTTAACAGTGCGCCTACCAGGTTTGGAGCCGACAATGCTGCAGATCCAAGAGTCGCCCTGGGGTGGGGAGTAGGAAGGGATGATGGAAGAGCAAGTGTACTCATGACCGTGGAACTCATTCGCAATCAGGATTTCGAAGCCGTAGTAGATGGGGTTAATCCATCTCAGCCAAGCAAACCAGTCCTGCATGGCAGGCTGGGGGATGACGAAACCAGTGTAAACAACGAGAATCAGAACCAGGATACCAGCAAGAGCCATGGCCTGCGACACAGTCTTGGTGACAGCGGCCATGGTACGGAAGACGGCGCTCATGACAAACTTCATGATAAAAGTAACCAGGAAGAATAGGAAGAACTGGCCGGCCGAGCTATGCAGACCAGTCATGAAGTACAGGATAACGTTGAAAATGACCGAGGCGAGGAACTTGATGGGAATGTCAGCAACAATACCAGCCATAGCTTCAGTACTGGGATGGTAAAAAGCGTATGAATGGTGTTTTTCGACAATTGGGCGTTGCTCATAGAGCTTGGTGATTTCACCAATGGCAGACAGGGCAGCGAGAAGAATAGCTTGGAACAGGGCAGAGCCACGGGCGAAGAAGCCAGCAGTAGCGGAGGGGGTATCGTAGAACAGCGAGCCGACAATCAAGCCCATGACGAGTTGAATAGCCATTTCGGTAATAGTAGATGCACTGTCGTTCCACATGCGTTGGTAGGCACGTTTAGTGTTTAGCTTGATCTGCATGCCCATGCTGATGATGTAGGGGGAGCCAGGGCGGACATGCTTCATCTGACGGAAGTTCTTGCCTTCGTTCAAGTCTTGGAAGCCCGCGCCTTCGGCATCAATGGGGTTAGCCTGGTTGTAGGCGTCCATTTCGCCCATGAGCTTCTTGTACTCGGGAGATTCGAGCCAATAGCGCTCGAAATCGTCAGCAGTGCGGGGCACGCGGTTCTCGAAGCCCTGGCGGGTCTGGCGCTCGGCAGGGTTTGTGATGGAGGTCAAGAAATCGCCGACAGTCTGGCGGGGCGGGCAGTACCAGCCCATGCGCTCAAAGTAGTCCTTGGCCGCATTGGCAGGACCAAAGTAGATTTGGCGGCCTTCATAGAGGACGACAGCCTTGTCAAACAGGTCGTAGATAGCCTGCGAGGCCTGGTAGATGGCAACGAGGTGGGTACCACCGCTGAAGTCGGCAGCGAAACGCAGGGACTGGACGAACTTGAGGGCAGTGGCGGAATCGAGACCACGGGTACTAGAGGATGGAGATGTTAGTGTGGGAAAGCTGGTGGTGGATGGTGGATGGTGGATGGCGTATGGCGGATGGCGTATGGTGGATGGTGTAGAGTGGCAATACAGGAAGCAGGCCCGGCGGCGGCAAGCAAAGGTTGAGGGGGAAGAAAATAGGAGATGAAAAGACGGGCAGGGGAAGGTCGGGCCGCGGCACAGGAGCGGACGTCGTCCGTATGAGGAAGCTAGCGAAAAGCTCTCCTGTGGGTCCGTCCGGAAGCGGCAAGCACGCGCAACGAGTTGCGTGTGGAGAAGCCGTGCGAGCCACTGGGTCCCCGCTTTTAGGGGCGATAAATTGAGGGGTACATGGTGTTCATCAAGCGAAAGTCTTACCTGTTGTCCCAAGCAGAAACCGGCGATCCAGCCAGCATCATCTCGGCAATACTGACACGCTTACGCTCACCACCAGAGACACCGCGAATGAAGTCGTTGCCCACCTTGGTGTTGTAGGTATGAGACAGGCCACACGCGGCCATGACGACCTTGGCGGCATACTTGCAGAATTCATTGCGCGACAGCCCATGGGGTCTGACAGCGGGGGTTCTGACAGCAGCAGCGAACTCGAGGGTCTGGCCAACTGTCAAGTGCGGGAAGTGCTTGTCAACCTCCTGGTTGTAGATGGCCTCGCCCTTGAACTCCTTGACCATGCGGGTCTGCGGAACACCGTTGAAGCTGATGACAGACTCGGCGCCCTGTTGCAGACCGTGCATCTCACCACAGATTGTCTTGAGAAGCGTGGAGCATCCAGAGCCAGGACGGCCAAGCACGACAAGCAGCTCACCGGGGTTGAGCAGGCCGTCAAACTTGTGGAGGATCTGCTTCGGCGGGCTCGGGGTGCCGCGCGACAGGCGCTTAGTAGCCATTATAGGGCCAAGCAAGAAGGAGGCAACAGTGTCCTGCATCTGGATGGCATCGCCAGTGCCAGTCACCGACAGATTGCTGTATGACACACCGGAACTGGTGCGGTGGATGTTCTCGCTCTTGAGTGTCTGCACAAAGGACTGCATCCATTTGCAGAGGTTGAAGCTGGGGCTGGCAGGGTCCAACTCCGGGTCTGAAGAGAAGTCGGGGACGACAATGTCGGCCTCGGAAGCAGTGCCGCCGGTCTGGCGACGGGACAGGGCGGTGGCAATGCGCTGCAGCTCGCGGCGCGTCGACTCGTCGTAGTCCGCGCCGGCGGTCTGCTCATCGTCAGCATAGCGCGAGGGCGTTTTGCGAAGGTTGTTTTGGGTTTCGCCGCTGAGATCGCGGCGGTGGCCAGAGTTGACGGGCTCAAACTTGGCCTCTTCCTCATAGGGCTCCATGGCGGAAGACGTAGCAGACTGGCGTGGTTGAAAGCTCTATGCAGACAGTTGATAGTAGGAAGGGATGAGAGATGAAGGTGAAGAAGATGCGTGAGGATAGATTTGGGGGGGGAGGGGGTGTTATATTATTAAGGTATAAGAGTATGATAGGGAACAATGATCACGAACAACAGAAAGGAGATGGAAAAAAGAAAAGGACAAAGGGATACGATGCGACCCAAGGAAGGGGATCGGTGGAGGGGAAGAGACTCTGTGTGTAAGACAAAGACAGACTTGACAATGACAGAGAAGCAATAGCAGCAGTGGTGGAGGGGGATGGGGATGGGTTAGATATAGGAAAGCTGGAACGGAGGTTTTGTTTCCAAGCCAGGCCAGGTTGGCTGGCTGATGACACAGACCAAGAGCAAGACGAGGCGAGTAAGAAAGTAGCATAAAAAGATATGAAATGCAGAGAGACCCATAGGCAGAGGCGCAACGCCAACGACAACGACCACAGCAACAACAACAGGCCTAGCTAGCTTTTAGTGTTATGCAAGCTTGCCTTTCCCACTAGGCCCATCTCGTGTTTGATTTGATTTGAATATATTTATCGTCTACGCCCATCTCGGGTTCGTAGGGAGTCCCATTCCAGAGCACTAGAGATTAGGTTACAGCCCAGTCAGTCCAGTCAGTCCAGTCATGCACGCACCATGCATCCCCATGGCGGGACTGCGCTTTTTCGATCTTGCGAGCTATCCCTTTTCTGATGTTGTTTTCTTTCCCTGTTGTTCCTTATGGTTCCTTGTAAGAATTCTGCACTTCCTTGTCGGGAACCCGAGAAGCTCGGTGTTTCTCGCATTGCGTCGCGGAGACGGACAAGGGTAGCAGGAAGGAGAAGGGCTTATAGAGGATCCCGAGAAGAGAACGCGAGCGAGGCGGTACATGGTATCTATCTGCACGGTGTGAATGGACGGGAGAGGGGGCCAAGAGAGGCGGTTAGCCTGAGTGTTTTTTGTTTTTTGTTCTTTGTTCTTTGCTGCTTCTTTTGTCTCACGCGTTCTTCATATCTAGGCGCTGATATACATGGCGCAAAACTAGATGCTAACTTGCAGACATGAGCCGGCTGGTAAGCTAGCCCGCTCGACCTGTCTCTTGTTTGCTTGTATTTGGCGTTCGTTCTTGTTCTCATTTGTATTTTCACTTTCATCTGCATTTACCTGTCTCGCGTGAGCCTGACTACCGCAAACGGTAAAGTACACAGGCCCATCTTCAGGCCACGATACCCCGGCTACCTACCCACGTTCATCCACTCGTCTTCCACTCAACACTCGGACAGGGACAGAGCTAAATGTTTATGCGTGTGCTACAGATCGTTTCCCTTCTGTTTCTCCTGCCTTGCTGGTCTGCTCTGCTCTGCATCAAGTGCACGTGCCTTAATTTCCCCTCTCCTCTTTCAATTTCTCTCTCTCCCCCTCGACACGGAAACGGCAAGTAGCGACAAGCACAGCACCGCCCACATCGCCCACGTCAAGGCCAGCCCAACCGGATGCCAAGCTTGATCCTACCTCACCGAAGCACAAGCCTAAACCAAACCTAAACCCAAGGCTTAGCACTAGCAGCGGCCAGCGGCAGTCACGGCAAAGAACCTCCGGTCTGCTGCCCTCCTGGCGGGTCGATGAAGAGGAGGGCGATGTGATGGTGAGCCGCAAGCAATTCGACGGACTTTTGTAGGATAGCAAGGACCTTGCCGTGCTGTGTATTAGGGGCAGATGCAGTGACATCACAGCCCAGCGGACTTGATGTAAGGAAATCGTGACACTAACGGGAAAAGAAGCTTGAAGATAGAAGATAAAATATGTAAAAAATAATAGATAACCCCCAAATAATAATAGAAAGAGAAAGAGAAATCACAAAAGAAAGCCCGCTTTGTCTCCCCTCCCACCATGTCTCCCCTCTGGCTCTCGCTCCAACTCTGTCTGCTGCAAGCAAACCGTAGGTATCGGCGCCAACGCACAGCAGGTATACATCGGCAGTAGCTTTTCTGGTGGCCTTGCTTGTTGGGCGTGCTGTATGTGCCATGCGCAATCTTAGATGATGCATTGTTATACGATATTCAGGAGCTGAGAGGAGTGAGTGGCAGTCAGTAGGCAGAGCCCCTGTGTCTTGTTCGTCCGGCTGTCCGTCTTAGCCTGCCGCCCCTCCTACCCTGTCCTCCCTTTTCCATTCAAGCATTCCTACAATCACATTTCTTGCGCCTCTATTGATGCAATCCAGCCAAGCATTGCTTTCTCTCTCCCTTTGGCAGCCCGCCCTCGCCTTTGTCGCTCTCGCGCTCGTCTTCCCTCTGTCTTGCTAGCAGCTGTCCCTCCCCCC
>NETT01000340.1:8435-25774 GCA_003449175.1 Ceratocystis smalleyi
CTAAACCCTGGCATTCCACCCCGCGCCCACGCCCACGCCCACGCCCACGCCCACGCCCACGCCCACGCCCACCACTCCGAGAGTCCACCTTCCTCTGCCAAAGTCCCTCGTCTTTTTCTTTGTCTCTTGCTCCCTAGTCTCTGGCTTCTCCCTTCTTAGTGGCGATTCTGCACTAGTGCTGCTATCAAGCAAGAGACTAGGGAGCAAAGCAAGCATTACAAAAGGCACAGCAGTGGTTTATCGCTACGCTTATAGCTTGAGCGGAACAGCCGCCGCTAGTACAGGGCTGCTCTTTCGGGGCTTTCCGGAAAGTCTCGGCAGCTAGAATAGAACAGAGTTGATCCTACACCGCACATGATGAACATCGCAGGCAGCAAGGCAAGTATGCGTCGCTCTTTTCCCTCCTACATCTACTTTTTCGTTTCATCAGTTGATTCTTCAATCTTTAGCCATGCAAAATCTAAATCCTGCAGCTAAAACTCTTCTTGCTCCTGCCGATAGCACAGGCAGGCCGGCACTTCGGGACAGTGCTGTTTTTGCTGTCGGTGCATGACTACGCTGGCATATTGAGCCAGGATACCTTATACTACATATGGCACTACAGAAGGCCAGGAAACTGTAGCGCGGCGTAATATAGCAAAACGAGTATCAGTATTGCGGCTAGCTATGCACTCGAGTATCATTGCTCGGGATATCCATGCCATCCGCTTTGCTTTGATTCATGGGTAGGATTGCCCGTCATGGTGGCAGCACTGACGACTGATGGCTGGATCCTTGCTTGTTTGTGTCTTTGCCGTATTCGCTCACCTATTACTAGACTGCCAAGAAATTACTTCGGCGTCGTATCCGGGAATAATTGGCTGCCTATGATGGCAAGTAAGACCAACACCAACCCCAAAATACGCCTGTCTGGCGACGATCTCAGGGCCTTGGGGTGCACCGTGAACTTCTCCTGGGTAAGAAGTAAGCAGTTTATCCAATGTTCCGAAGCTTCGTTTGCCTGCTGATACTTTTTGGCCTTGCTGTGCCCACACTTGATTACGTGAAAATCACCCGTTGTGCCCTCAGCCACGAACGTCGAGAAAATGCAGAGAAAACGGCAATTCACGGTCGAGAAGTCCCCATAGCACAGACGTCTCAGACCGCTCTGCAGTCTCAGCAAGACGGGAACCTGGCAAACACACAGCTATAGCACGCGCCAAATACTGTGTGCAAGCAAAGCGGCTTTGACCAAAAGGTTTGGAAGTGCCGCTGGCCTTGCTGGCAACAAGGCAATGTACGGCCCAGCTCACCGGGAAGGGGCTCTATGGCAACGCACACACACCGATAGGCGGCTGCTATTCAAAAGCAAAACGTGTTTTCCCTCCTTATGTCCTGAATGCCACTGCAAGGATGGCGATCGTGCTTATCTTCCCATAAGCCCCATCAGCGTCAATATACCAACGCCGGCCACCACGCTTACATTCTACCAGCCAATTGGTCGCAAGCCCACGGACACAGACACCAAGGGCGAGACAGCCTCATGACACTGTCCTTTTGTTGCGGAGCATGGCAAGAATACAAAGATCGCCTTGTTCTGTTCCCAGGCACAAGAGTAAGCAGAGTTACATTGCTCAATATTTCTCTCACAAATTTATATAGCTAGCATCTGGCGATATACACGCAATATTTGTCCCTGGCAGTTCTCGGACTTAAACAGGCGCCTATTAAAATAGATTTTCGACAATTAGAGCAGAAAGCCACTCAATAATAGAATCAGCAGACCAGTCTTGTCTTTCACCATGGCGCGCCAGGTCGGGGTTCCCATGTTTCTGGACATCTTCTTAAGTGCCCTGGTTAGGCTGCTGACTCCGACTGGCCAGCATCTGGGGCACGCTGCCCTGCCCAGCACAACCCTACCCCCCTTTTCTGACTGGAAAGTGAGTCTGCGCCTCGCCAACTGCACCTTGCTTGCTTACGAGACCCCAGAAGACCACATTACACAGAAATGCCGGAGTATCAGCAACGACCAGTAGCCCAAGTGGGCAGAAGTCGTTCCTGTCTGTTTCTGCATCCGCCATCCTGCTCCGACAACCCTTCTGTTTCTTCGAGGGTGTGCCGCCACCCTTATTCCATTTCACACACTGTTTAAAATTGGAAGGTCTTCTGCAGTGTCTGTGGCGTAGCACGCTGGTGCATGTTTCGCAAGGTGAAATCCAAGACTGTTTCGAGAGTCAGCATTCGCAAGGGTTTTCAGAGCTTTGCCATTGAGGCAGGCTAGCACGAACAGCCCCAGATTCATTGGCTCGGTCCCTCGCCATCTTGCCCTAGGCTGTCGCAGCCTCCAGTGCATTGGCAGGCTCTTCTTCCTCTAGCCCTCGCAACGGATAGGCAACGCGCCTGGCTTTAGATTTCTCGCCGGGCCACGAGCCTTTTCATCCGAGTTAAGCTTATTGTCGCGTGGCGGTAGCAAAGCACACGAGTGGCGTAGAGGTTGCTGCTGGCACGTGATGCCAGGTCCTAACCACACCCATGTCCTAACCCAGTGTCACGTGATGCCCTACGCTATATATCTATATATACCCAGGCAGCACGGACCGCTAGTTGGCGGATAATGGAATCATCGGAATCAAGCGACGATATATCAAACAACAGTTGTTGAGCGTAGGAAAAGTTCAGGGCCATAACAGGCTTTGAACTATAGGTGGAGGGAGAGGTCTTGGGAAGTCGCTGGACGTATTTGAGACCAATCGATACGGACGTTTGAGGAAGACGACGGGGTTTTTTATTATGACGTGGTACGTGGTATTCATTCTGTTGCTTAGGTTCGAGCTCATTTCAGAGAGTCCATATTAGATAATAGGAAGAGAAAGGAACGGCGAAAACTAAAGCATAAAACCAGGCCGACTTCTTTTTCCGCCAAGCACACTATGCAGTGTGTGTTGAGCTAGGTATTGCCTGGGTTGGTTTATCAGGGACAAACCTGCAAGTCTCTTCTCTTGACACATGATCTGCATGGTGTTTACTTGATGCTGCTTAGGGTAGAGCTGGAAGCTCCACAATACTAGACCGTAGATATGTATGTATCCAAGTTAATTGGGAACTAGGTTCCAAAGCGCTTCCCAGCATCGTGTGCAATGTATCTGCATCACATATTCTCCCTGTATTATTCCCCGGTGGAGCCAACCTGCAATGGGACGATAAAAGTGACGTGCACCCTTTCTATTTTCGCGACTGGGTCGTGTTTTCCACCTTCAACACACGACCGCCACGCCGTCTTGAATTCCCGCTTTCTCATCAAAAATGGCCCCAGCGGCTCCCGGCGTCGAGTGCAGTCCTTGCAAGAGGCCTGGAATCTACACGAGCACGAATTGGGATTTCTTAGCGGCATATCGCATTTGAGAAAGGAGTGTCACCTGGGTCAGTGTGTGGCATCATTCGACGCTACTATGGCCAAAAAAGTGCATCCAGCCGTGCGCCGTTAGGACGACCGCCCAAGCTTTATGAGGGGACAAAAGGGCTATTTTCCAAGTTGTTGAACAAGTCCTTTTGACTAGGTTAACAGATGTTGTTATTGCAGCGGGTTTGGATGTTTCTGGGCCGACTCTTCTACGACGGCTCAAGGAGGAAGACTTGCTTATCAACACGCCCCCCGGGCGGCCATAGCCAACTCTAGAAACAGCAGGAAAACGGCTCAATTTTGCAAGAAAGCATAAAGACGAAGCAGAAAGCGCCTGGGAGCGCTGGATCCCGAGTATGAGTCTGCAACTGCGAGTGGCGATGGCGATGGCGAAAGGCAGGGGTGGGCTCTTTGCCCAGTAGTACGTTCTATTTATATTAAAATTTCTTCATACATTCACATAGGACAGAGACTCTATATTTACTGCCAAGAGGACGCCATCACGCCATTCTCAGATGTTCTGGGGCGCTGATTCCCTTTCCTCTCGAACGTCTTTATGGCCGCTCATGGAGACCCCGAATCTACCCGGGGAGGTGCTGCTAGGCGCCGTATTCTCGAATTGTATTGCGAAACTGGCTGCGTGAGTGGGCACAAGAGAATGAGGCTGCTTTGGCGGACTGGCCGCCTTATCCAACTAATATTAATTCGATTGGGAGTACATGGAAACTGTTAAAGAAGAGATGGGCGCGATATTTCAAGAGCTATCCACCGGGACCTCGTAAACAAGCTGGTCTCATCAATGCCACCAAGACTCCAGGCTGCAGTGGATGCGCGCGCGGCTGGCACACAGAGTCCTAAGCAAATCAGCGTGTCTTTGCAGGCCAAGAAGCCTACATGTCAAGCCACGAACTAATAACGTATATGTTTGGCTGAGAAATCCGACCTGAAAATTGCGTGGTGAAGCCATGAAATTCCGGTCATGCAGGCGTGCATCGTCACTTTTGTAGCCCCACTGTACATGCTTACGTTGCAGAAAGTTCCAAGTGCATGTGGCCCGCCCAGCAAATGCGCACGTTGTAGACCAGGTAGATGCTGCAGAACTGCTTCTTCTCCCCTCCGTCAGCCCAGAGGACTGGCCTTCGACCATGACATATATACATATACTTGTGACCTTTCCTGCACGTCTGCTTCAGGGTGTTCTGACGGTAATTACCTATCTCGTGCCTGCCTTCCCTCATAGTGTTGCTCCTGCTGGCTTTTGAATCTTTCAACTTGTTCATTTTATTGCGGTTCTCCCAGTATCTCCTAGTTATCACTCCATGTAGCACTCCACTGTGGGCACAAAGCTAAGCTGTTGGGGCCAAAGATCGATGTAAGCGCTGCGCTTGTGTCTGCTTAAATAAATCCCCGTCCCAATAATATGAACATGGTGTGTTGGTTGGGAAATGGATTTCCTAGGTCAATGTTACATGCAGCGCAGGAGGATAATAGGAACACTGGCACTCAGTACTACATTATGCTAGAACAAGGTTACGGCTGCTATATCAGCCTGTAATACTGCGCTGCGGCTAAATAAGTGCCAAGGCTCTGCAGTGGCCACTTGCAGGCCTGTATCGTGCGATGCCCCTCTAGGCCTCAACTAGTAAGCAAGTACCTTGGAAAACGGCTGAGGCCGAGACGGGCTGAGGCCGAGACGGAAGCTGCTGTGCATATTCCGCCACTGTCCGGGTCAGCCTCGGGTAAATGCGAGACGCGATGTGGCAGCAGAAACTGCGACTATTTATCCCTGGCATGTGCAGGATAAGCACGTGACGCGGGCAAATATGCGCCGTGGGCAAATATGGGGCGCGGGCAAATTTGCATCATGGGCAAATATGCGTCGCCCTTTTTTTATGCCTATGCGATAGAAATCACAAAATCAACACAGCCGCCTCACGCATAACTATCTTTGTTCCCGTAGCAGAAGACTATGTGGCCGTTGGAACTGACTCTTGGGAGCTGCTGTGCCTTTCAACTCGTCTCTTGAAGGTGAGCCTCAACCACGGTCTTTCGGGTCTCTGCGACCCAAGGGGTCGTCGGCTCAGCCCTGTGCGTGCTCAGCAGGCGTTGGTGTCCATAGCTGCACATCAAGCTTCGAGATGACGTTTTTCGGGCCAAGAGGACCAAGTCCGGGCCCTTGAAAAGCTGACTAAATATTGTTTTCCACCATGCTGGCCTGGAATGCGGCGTAGAAAGCTGCGAAGAACTTGGTCTTCTAAATGTGGGCTGTACAGCATCTGGTAAAATGCTCTATTTCTTGGCTGCAAGGGCTCTTAAGCGCGCTGAAACAGCTGACATCAGGGAACCCAGGTAGATGAGACCAATGCGGTGCCATACAAAGCCCGGTGATCTTACTATCCGCGTATTATCTCTCGAATTCGATGGTGTGGTGGCTTTCGTGACCGTCGAGCATCAAGAGACGTTTGCGACTATATATGATCGCTTGGCTGTGCAGCGATCAAAGTGCTCAAGCCACCCGAGACCCGAGACCCGTCTCATTATCGGTGCTGCCGTTGGGGATCATCATAGTAACCCAGTCGCTTGGGAGGCTGCTTGGGAGGTGCTAGATGACGAGGGGGTGTTGGTCCGCACCAAAGATACAGCACTTCATTCAATTGATCGATAATATCCACCATATCCCTCCCAGATATCTCAACAGCCCAATACGTTCTTGGGTTATGGCCAGCCCTACCACGGGCTCCAGGCTTTCTTGCTCGAGCCTGCCTTAACCTTGGCCGTCTATTACTACTGGATAGTTCCATTATTACCTATGCAGCTCCCTTCCACTCCGTAGCTAGGTCCTTTTTTTGCTTCAAGGCACTTGTCAAGAGTCCCATTTGTATGTTAAGGGGTCTCAGTCCCAAACTCAAACAGAGCGTTCTCACAGATTATTGCCTCGGTCCTCTTTGACAGTGGCTTGAGGGCCCAAATAATTGATTCCGGGCGGCCACTCAGATGTCTTTTAATTTGCATTTCAAGCTATTCAGGTTGGGAACTATCCTCTAGTACTGTCCTTACTGTTTTAGAAACTCAAGTGTCGGGCAAGGTGGCCTCCTCTTCTATCCCTGCAATGAGGCCCGCTATAGAGCTAGTCTAGCCAAAGTCGCAGATGCTAGCTACGCGGATGCCGTACTTCGTGATGGTGTTTTCCGCGAGCGGATAATGGCCCAAAATTACACTACTTTCCCCAGCGTCGGGTGATCTTGGTGATTCCAGTAGACGTTAAATATATTCAAGTCAAACTATTGCGTAAGACGGGGAAGTATTTATTCTCTTCTGCTCGTTTTCTATGCCTGACGGAACAGTTATCTCTCTTAGTCTGCCAGCTCCTATTTGTAGGAACATAACCAAGGTGGGTGGGTGGGTAGGTAAGCTGCAGTTGACAAATCTGCTTTCGCCGTCTGTCTATATGTCAAGCACTGTGCGTATTGTCATTATCGTGGCCGCTGCCCTGCCGGCCTCCTAGCCATGATTTCGTTTCTTCCGTAGATAATATCTCCTTTGTTTGTTTTTGTTTCTCAACATCCAGCTTTGAACAAGTTTACACTTGCTGTACGCCACGCCACACCACACCACATCAGTTGCTTCTCGTGAAATGCCACAGCCCGATTATCCAGGAGAACCTGCCTAATGTGATGCGACAAAAGTGACGACGCTCTCCCGCAAGACCGGAATCTCCTGTCTTTACCAGGCAATTTTCAGGCCGGATTTCTCGGCCAAATGTACATCTGTCGGTTCGTGGCCTGATAGCTTGGTTTCTCAGCCTTTAAAAACACATGCATTTGCTTAGCTTGAAAGCGGAAAACACGCTGTGGCCGCGAAACTCGGGAGAGTGTATCGTCAGTTTTGTCACCCCACTACACCAGACTTGCCATCAGTATTCGCTGGAAATTTGCATTACTCAATTCAGGTATGGCCGCCTCGCTACATATCCTACTCCCGGCCTAACCGTAATTGCGTTAGCTGCTGCGCTAGGCGAGTATAGAATAACGTGAGTTGAATAAGTGAATTGACGCGTAGCGCAAATGTCAGTGTGCAGAGCCTCCGTAGTTCCTGCGGACAATTATATACAGACTTGGTTCTAGGGCTTGTACTATCCATGGACTTGACATGTGTTTTCTTGGCTAGTTGGCTTCCGCCTCTACCGAAAAAGAAAGTGACAAGAAGCCTGCCGGGGTGAATGACAGCTCTCCGGAGGATGCGGAGTCAGAATCAGAAGCTTCTTCGGTTACTGAAGGTCAAGAAGGAAAGCATAGCACCTCAGCGAACGGCTGGATCCGATAGACTAGCCAGAACGCCCAGGATTCAATAGACTGTATGTCAATGGCGAACTAAAATGAGGCGACAATTTACACCAATTCTACCTTGGCCAAATCTAGGTCGTGGAGTCAGTCAGTTTCTTCTTACTTCACGGAACGGTATCGTGTCCTTCTCCCAATATCAACCAGAGTTCAATACTACAATACCCAATTCAATTCGACACCCTTCCCTCTCTTTACTTGAGACCGACAATAGTTCCCGTGGTGTTGTGCCCCTAATCCCGGCGTTGATCTTTTGGTAAATCACACGAACTGCTTCAAGAGCCCGTTTATTCGTTGCAGTTTTATTTATTTATTAATGATTGAATATTATATTTTCAATTGTGATTTGATGGTTTAATAAAAAGAATCCAAGTGGTAAAAAAGACTTGCTAAAAGTCCCTTGAGAGTGGCAGATTGCTGTGTCTAGTGTTTATATAGACGCTCCGATGATGTTGCGCGGAACCTCCATCAGAGTACTGCTCCATAATGCGACGAGATTCCAAAATCCCTCCCCAACAGAGCCCGGCAACCAGTATTCTAGGCCAGGTCAGGATTAGACAAGGAGATTTCGGGAGTAATAGTTTGCCAGCCGCTGGATCCTATCTCCTCGGCTGACTGCACCCTCCAATAAAGTATTTGGTCGACTTGCCTATTCTCGAGGAATCCCACCGCAAGAAGTATGATTTACAAAAGGGAAGAAGGATGCTGAGTTCCGCGGTTCCTCAACATCGACATGGTGTGATCAAGCAGTGTAGTTGCCTTTCCGAGTTGGCTGTCTGTAAGATGTGTAACGAAAGCCATATTGAAATTCAAAATCAATGGCTAAAGTATGGTCCGAGTGCTCATGCTCGTCTACTTGGCTGAATCCGAAGTAGTCCGAAGTTCAGTTTCCCGCCGCTGGAATCAGCGCTTTACATCCATGATGCAAGCAGCGGGGCACTGGATGCCGAATCGGCCCCCATAACGTGCGGAAAGGAAGGTCCCATCTTGAGGTTGTACCCCCCGGGACCCCCCGATCTGCTGTAAGATAGAAAGAGCAGGTGTCAGTTCGTGTTGGAAGGCGCTGGATGCTGGCGCGGCCCCCATGAACGTGCGGAAAGGAAGGTCCCATCATGACGTTGTTCCCCCCGGGGCCCCCCCGATCTGCTGTAAGATAGAAAGAGCAGGTATCCGTTCATATGGAGCGCATTTCTCGCATAGGTTGAGGCAATGCGCTTCCATGGGCCGCTCCACAGTGAGCCCTGGTGGTCCAGAACACCCAAGTTCAATTCCGCGCCGCTGGAATCAGCGCTTTACAGCCTTGATGCAAGCCGCAGGGCACTGGATGCCGACTCGGCCCCCCATGAACGTGCGGAAAGGAAGGTCCCATCGTGAGGTTGTTCCCCCCGGGGACCCCCCGATCTGCTGTAAGATAGAAAGAGCAGGTATCCGTTCATATGGAGCGCATTTCTCGCATAGGTTGAGGCAATGCGCTTCCATGAGCCGCTCCGCAGTGAGCCCTGGTGGTCCAGGAACACCCGCTGTCGAGTCGGTAAGTGGGGTCAAATGAGGCCGAGTAGCTGTACGCTTCGGGGTCCAGGAATTGTTGAAGTGTAACGAACCTAGTTGTTGATATAGCAACTGTCCAAGGATCCAGGTGCACGTGGTCAACGGAAGTCATCATGTTCTGAGGCCCCCGGTGCCACTGTCATCAGCATTGTCAGGATGTGAAGCTAGTCCCGATATGCTGTGACTGACTCCAAGTGATGTTGCGTTGGCATCCTATGGGTCATACGGCTGGCCGGTCGAACGTACCACCCCCATGTCAATAGCGTGTACAGGACGGGGTGGACAACGCCGTGCATCTTTTCGTCTGTGGAAGCTTCAAGGTGACTTGGGTTGTACCCATACCACCTATGGCTCACAAGTACGACTTGCCGAAAGCGGGGATCCAGGCAGGGCATGCATGCCTCTGTCTGATGATATTGGCACTCTGGAGAAGGGACAAATGTTAGCATTCTGTACAAGCGCGGGACATGGTTCATTGCGAGAGCAGCTATTGAGACCGAGGAAAGTAGGGACATGGCGTGGTGTACTTACTTGACGTATTCCGCCATTCAGGGACTGGAAGGTAAAGTGCTAAGGAGACGAAACAAAAGTCCCGGAAAGTCCATGAGAACGCCGCTGAAGTCCGTGGGAAGGGGTGCCCTTTTCCCTTAGTCAGGACTTAGGGGGGTTTCTGGTGCTGGGCTTCCTGCGCACCTTATGATCGGTTCTACCCGTGGTCAATTGACGAACCGCCCGACGGAGTTTCGGGGGTGCTTGGGGGACGGTTGGCTGCTTGATGCGCCATTTGTTAGTCGTACCGATGGGGTGGTTGATCCGCTGGACGTGGCGGATGTGTTTTCCATATTTCCAACGATGGACATAATGGCGGGTACGTGGCTCAAGTATCACTAACTTGCTTGGGCGCTAGCTGTCAGGCGCTTAGTGCCGATTGTAATGTGGCTGGAGGACAAATGGCCGCAATCCAGGCGTAGATTGGTGGGGCGGCTTGAGACTGGAGGACACCGTAGTGTTTGCTTGGGGAGGACGTGCTCTTGGTTGGTGGCCCCCAGCACAAGTGGAATAGCCAGGATGACAAGCAGGTCTGGAGTTGGATTTGATGAGGTGGTCCTGGCCCTGGCCTAAATAGTGTGATCTGGAGACGAGAGGCCGAGACCGAGACTACTAGCAGTAGGTTTTGGAGGCCCAACAGTCTCGAGCCGGCCATTGAAGTTCATGACAATGGCTCGAACGACGGTGGCACCACGCAGGTGCAGAATGCAAAGGGAGTGGAGGGAGGGAGAGAGTGGGAGTTCAGGCAGCGAAGAGAGTGAAGGCAGCGAAGAGAGTGAAGGCAGCGAAGAGAGTGAAGGCAGCGAAGAGAGTGAAGGCAGCGAAGAGAGTGTGGCCAACGCTGCATCGGGGCTAAACAAGTGCGGTTTCGCCCCAGACGCATGCGTCAGAAGTGGTGGTGGCCTAGACCCCTTGCGGGATCCATGATGATGAGAAAAGGAAGATAGCAAGGTGAAGTATGGGAGAAGGGGTCTGAAAGAGAAGTCAAGTCATGGCGACTTGGAAGAAGAGGATGAGTTGATGGTTGGATGGAAAATTTCAGATGCCAAACGGGGAGAATACACAATCTATATATACACGGGATATCCCCTGCATCACGTGACGACATGTATGAATATTATTTGGTGATAGGAATGGCATGGCGGTAATAATGACGTGGCAACTATCAAGGTCAAGGTGGATGCACTGAATAGAACGATTTGCATGCGCTCCATTTTGTTGCATGCATTCATCAAGTATGCATACAGGGTATATCCATTGCAATAATACTCCAACATTATTATCGTGATACGCAATCCGGCTAACCAGTGTGAACCTATGTCAGCCACCGCAAAATGTGAGCAAGTGAGCGCCGCAGTGTTTCCTCACAAAGCACACAAGTGAAGCTTGATTGATACTTTAGCTGTATTCTTGATGCCAATATCGCGGGGCTTGCTTCCTTGAGCAGCTACAGAGCGAGCAGACTGGGCAAGGCGTAGTAGCCGGAAAACTCTCGGCTTCTTTTGCCATACGGCCGTTCTTCTTGCCCTTCCTTTTTGCCGACGGCTATGCACCATGCCCAAAACTGATATTGTGGCTCGTCACGCGCAAACACTGGCATGCGCTGGACTAGCATTCATGCATATTCGGCGTCACAATCGGAGCAGCAACACAATGTTATTGGCCCAACAAGTACTCAGCCTCAAACAACAAATCAAATCTCCAAGTTCCCCTCACTTCGGGCATCAATGGAGCGGCTGGTCTATATCTGGCTTGACTAAGACATCTACCAGGTTTAGCCATCGCTTAGAATAGCCCATCGTACGGAATACTATTGCGCTGTAGCAAGCACGCACCCGTTCTTGTCTCAAGTCTCCGGGCGCTTTTACCCGAGAAGCTTGTAGCCACATTCCCCCTTTTTTGCACAGCTACGGACCAATGGACGACAGGTGTACATTGCCTCAACTGCTGAAATTTTCTCAGCATAATCTCAACGCTGCGGGGAAGAGAGCATCCCTTGCGTAAGAGATAGATAGCTTGAAGCCCCGGCAGGGAGCCGTGACTAGGACCTACGCGCCCACCCAATCTGTCTGCGGAACCGCTGGCCGTTTTAAAATGAAAAGACATGAATGAAACAATGTAGAACACATCACAAACACAGCCAGCCTCCTCGGGCCAAACGGGCAATAAAATTTGGCAAAAGCCTACAGGGCATTTGAAGCTCGTCAAGGCACACATGCAGCATGCCCCGCACAGAGGAGATTGGTAGACAGAATCAGTAGACTTGCTGCTTGACACCAACCAACAAAGGCAAGACTACTTTCGCCATAGCTTTGATTTGATTTGAATGTATTTATCGTCTACTTCGCTATAGCCTTACTAGGAGAAATACGTAAAAGATAACGTGCATGTCTTCTGGAAGCTTCCCCTCTATTAGATGGATAAAACCTTCCTTGCCACCACAATCAGGCCATCTCCATTTTCAGAGATGAGTCTGGATCGGTCGATTATGCACGCCAGCCAAACAATCCAATAGATACGTAAAGGGCTACGAAATGTGATGCAGAGTAGTTCACAAGGTCATATTCAGCTCCCGAAGCGAATGATGCAGGAGTCCGCAAAAAGCCCATATTCTACTCAAGGCTCGGACATAACGCCTGCGAAGGATCCGTACATACGTGTGATGTAGATAGGTCGTGGCTTTCAAGCCAACTTGTTAATAATCACCGTACAAGCGAGGAATAATCAGAGACACGATAGGCTGCACTGACAGACCCTTGTCCACGGAATTGTACATGACTGTTTTCAAAAGTTCCAAAACGAAGAGAAACATCAAGTTCCGTTGGGCAAGCGAAGACAAGGGCAACGCCGCGCCAAGAGCCCAGGGTTGAGCCAATCAAGGCCAGACTAGCCCCCGTCACTCTTTGTTTGTCGTCCTTTGCCAAGCGGCACGGGATGATCAGATGACCAGAGTCACCTATATCTGTGCTACACATGCTAGTCTGTTGTTTTACAATGAGGCGGAGCGTACAGTTGACATGCACCGAAATGAAGGACAAAATTTAGTCTCCGTATCAGTAAAATCATATTCAAGGGGCATCAGCTGGCATAGAAATCTTACTACCACAAGCGCTGGGGGGGGGGGCGGAATGGAGCAGTCCCTTGGGTCTTGTCAGGCTTAATGTTAGTTAGTGATACTTTGATTTCGCAAGAGCTTTCCGGACCAACATACTCGCCATTTACAGGCGCATGCAGGAACATAGCACTCAATCGAAAGATACACACATTCCTGTAGTGAAATCCTTGCCAGAGCCTTGATTGCTGTCGAGCACTTGAGAGGTACCTATGCACCCGTCATGATAATAATGACGTTTCTCCTATGAACAGGCGCTCAGGTAGCTAGTTAGCCAGTGAGATTAGGATTGATACAACGTGACATGATATACTAGCGTTTAGCAAGGAAAATGATTGGACCAGCCTTGAACAACGCTCAGAATGCGATATGTAGACCTGACCTGAACGCTGGTTTCACTGTAAATGATACAAGTAGCTTTGAGATTAACACTCCGATACAAACACAAGATAGCACCCCACGTATTGAAACTGACCGCTATTCGCTATTCCAAATACTCTCCCTTGCAGGTCCTTGAGCTATTATTTTACGGCGTTTTGCTATCGCCGGCGCTGGCCTTCCTCGACCGCCACTCCTTCACAGCTCGGCTATCACCCAGTTGTCAATCCTTCTAACCAATGTTATGCCTTTCTCAATCTACCGCCATATTGTCTTAGTTCCTTGTGCTCTGTGCCTCTTGCTTAGGGTCTCTTTTTCCTGCCGCCCGAATAGTCTAGACCTCGGCTTACAAAAGAGCATCCTGCTGCATTGTTGTCTTTGTGCCTTGGCTCCCTTTGAAAGTGGCTCAAGCGCCTTAGTAATTGATTATTGTTGGGAGGGGGAGGGGGAGGGGGGCTGCGACTCATGCTCCGAGACATACAGGCTGATAACTGGCCTCAAGCTCCGTCCTTAGCGCCTTTGAATCCCAAGAGTGGGGGAGACCAGCCTCATCACGAGCTGTCTCCCGTGATGCTGTTATCTGTTATGACTCCTTTATTGACCACACAAAATGCTAGAGACGCTTGGGCCATTTAGGACTTTGTTGCATGCTCGATTTGTCGGCCATGTGCCTTTCTGACTCGATATCAGAGTTGGCAAGATGAACAAGGTGGAATACAAAGCGCAATCCTGCGGTTATCTTTGCAATACCCATTAAATTCTGTTGAGTGATGACCCCAGGCCCATCAAGGCTCACGAGACAATAACAACAGTGCGTTGGTGGCCCTTTGGTATGCTGATTGAAATCTGCGAGCCGCCCGAGATCGGTGTCGTTGCTGCTCCTGTCATTTTGCGTCGTCACAAGAGCCCGACTGGTCAGCCTTCAGCATTGATCGTCTGGGTGGCTGCGACCTATTCGCAGATTCCTAGCTGCAGTAATTTGTACGTTTATCTCTTTCCCGAACCTGCTGAGACTATCTCAGTTGCAACGACAGCTATGGTAAAGCCATCCGAAGCGGCCGGACCTTCGCATTTAGCTATGTGACAATAATATTTACACAAGAAAAGCGCGCCTTGAGCTCTGGACGTCGCCCAGGGAAGCTGGAAGCTGGAAGCCAGGTAGCAGCATGTTGCGTACAGAGAGCAGTCCGTTAGCGCACTTGGCTGCGAGGGTAGCCCCTGCGGACTCACTCAGGTCGAGAATGAATTGAACATGCAATTCTTTTTTTCCTCTTGTGCATGGATGCCCATGTAAGGGTTGACACCCTACTAGCACGATATAGCAGGAGTGAAGTCGGACGATGAACCGTAGAAGGAAAAACGGTTGGATTAAGGTTTAACTAACAGACGGAAATCACTAATCAGGATCTATTGTACAAAAAATGTCAAAGACATGGATATGCTGTATATATGATTTTTGTGTAATATCTAGTTACATGCTCAAAATTTCCTGCGCGACACACACCCGACGGGTGCTGCGTACTTGGCCAAATTTGTTCCTAGTTGGGGTCTGGCATCATCTTTTCCAAAACTTGCCATGGCCAATTTCGCGAGACCAAGTAACTGTGGTAAGCAAGCACCAATAGTGTATTTACCCGGTAGTTTTCCGAATCCTTGGAAAGACCAGGTGTTCACAGCAAACACCAGCACCAATCCACCAAACGCCCCAACCCTTTCTTCAACAAACCCTGGGCCTTCATCCTTGATCGATTAGTCAGTCGACTTGCTATACTGCCATCCTCAACTCAATCGTAGTTCTCTTGTTTTTGATTCAAACATATTTTACGTCTGTCGTCATTCATGAAGCTGGTAGTTTGTTTTTGGGCTGATTATGACAGTAATCTTTGAGCCTGTGAGCTTTTCCACCGAAATTGAATACTCCAAGTTTGGCAACCTATCTTCGACGTCTAGAGGTGGAAATCCTCCGGCTTCGACTGGCCCGCATCGGGCTGACAAAACAGAGGCAATAAGCCGGCCTACAGAATCTTACGAATGCCTGGCATCTTTCCATAAGCTCTTTATGAGCAAAAATATATCCAATGCCTCCTCCTACGGCGCCACTAAGCCAGTAGGCCGACTTCCTCCCTACTGCCTCAAGCAATAGCTCGAATTTCCGGCCATGAAAAAATTGGAACGTTCACGAAGGTCGGAGATGCTATTCCTCGGGGCACAAAAGCCTTTTTTTCTCAATCAAGCATAAAGGGTGTAAGTGACATCACCTCTTCTATGGCCATATATTCTAAATCCAGCTTAGCAGCTTTTTGGACAACGCACCTCGGATCCCCTCGGAGAAAAGAATAGAGCAGATACAGAGAATGCCTGAAGTTCGGCGAGTTCTTGTCGATACAAGCAGCCTGCTGTCAAGTACAAGTCACGCGCCATGTTTACCATGGACCGCATCGGAGCTGTGCACACATGAGTATATGGTTCGCAGTGGACTGGAGCTGGAGTATGGTTTGTTAACGACTGGCGAAGCTCGTCGTCGTCGTCGTCTTTTTTTCTTTTTTTTTCCAAAATCGATTGGGCAAATCCAAAAGCCGTCTACTATCATGTGGCTGACCCCAGACCCAAGGTACTTGAGAACGGCGATGCCACTTACTGGGGCGCTGCTGCACAAGTTATTCCGTTTTCTTTCATCGCACTTAGAGCGCCAATCCACGGCCTCGACACGCGAAATAAGGTTATGGAAGAGCTTCCTAATTGCCAGACTAATCTTGACCTGAAGCAACTGGGTCTTCAGGCAGTGACAATAATGGGTGCGATGGGCGCAATAGACCCCGCGACTCTGATTTCAGGCCTAACCCACAGAAACTTGCCGGCCGTGATCCTTACATTACTCATCGCAAAGCGGGATCCAATGCCACTACCTCCACCATTCCTCGCAAAAGAAGCATAAGCTCCGGCTGCAATCCCCAAAGCTTTACGCAACGATGTGATAGCCCACCTTCCGATAATAAGTAAGAGCACTAGTCAGGGGCAGAGCCGGAGCCAAGACCACGACAGACAGGCCGGACTCAAAAAAAAACAAAACAGTTACGTCTCTGTATTGCACTAGCAAATGCCTCTTCAGACTTGTTAATGGGACCAAGATGAATCCATACTGCCCCAACTATTCCCACCATGCAGACACTAAGCTCCGCACGATTGAGCAGCATGGCCTGTCATTCAATTTTAGATGCAGGCAAAGTGCAATCTCTCGTCGGAGGAATTCTGCACAATTTCATAAGCCCTAATTCTATGGGCTTCAGTGCGGCCAGGCTCAGACGGCTATTGATGGTCTCCGTCTTGATTCCACTTCCAATATCTATCTCCTGAAGAATGTCGTGAATCGGGTCAGCCCACTCTGGTCCTTTGCAAGCTACGGCTAGACGTAGGGGTGTGGGACGGACATAATAGCGCATACAGATATACTGCCAACTGAAAAGACCTAGTTTCCATGTCCCACTACAACCAAATCTAATCTCCTTGTGATGACTCGTTTATTCAGACCATCTTCCAGGACATAGTAGGAGTTCGAGGAATGGAAACCAACAAGAATGCCGGACGTGGCTTTCGGTTCGATCTTGTTCCTCTTCTTCACCTCTACCGGCCAGAATGCATGGCAACCGATAGGATGAAGGGGACTGATATCCGGTAGCTTGCCTTACAGTACCTGATACGACGAGAGCTTGGCCACGGAATTTACTGTCCTATTCAGAATGTATTGGAAGTCTTGCAGTGTCTCGGGCCAGAGCTTACTCGGAAGGGTTGCGCAGAGTGAGTTGCGCAGAGTGACCCACAGACAGTGCGCACGCTTCTCTCAGCAATACCGGCTTGCTCACGTGCACAGCCAGCACTTTGAGCCCAGGCAACACCACACCGTTCTGCTAGTAACAGGCATTGACTGCTTTAAAACTCAGAGGCATCATGACATTCCTGACATCCAAGGGGTCTGTCTAGATCTCGTGGTCCGACAGCCATCGCCGGGATACTGCAATCGTGGCCAGACTAACGT
>NETT01000341.1:0-15839 GCA_003449175.1 Ceratocystis smalleyi
AGGCAAGATGGCCGAGCGGTCTAAGGCGCTGTGTTCAGGTTGTTTAATCTTCGCAGTGGAGCAATCCGCGCGAGTTCGAATCTCGTTCTTGTCAACATTATACTAAGCATTACTTTTTGCTGGGCTCGCATAAGTGAGCCACAAAGTTTCAATATTCTTTTTTTTGTCCTTTCTCGTTTCTTCAATTCACTGCATGTACATAACTATCTGCCTCTATTCTCTATTCGATCAAAGAGACGCTTTGATGATAGAGTCTTGCAACACCAGGAAGGCAGAGTCCTTAGTTCCCAGATACCGTTTCTCAGCAGTCTCCCAGTTGATAACATTCCAGACGTTATTTACATAGGCAGCTTTGCCGTTTAGATACTAATCCGGCCACAGTTCCTAGTCAGTATATCTGCTCATCAATGATACTCCTTTCTTTTTGACTCAATATTGCTCACCTGCAGGTAATACGCATGCTCCCACATGTCAACACCAAGCACGGGAACCTCGCCCGTCACCACGGGATCCTGATCCTTGGTGGTCACAATGCGCAGAGTGCCCGTGATGTCCTTGACTAACCAGCCCCAGCCACTGCCCTGGATGCCTAGCAACGCTGCATTGAAGGCCTTCTTGAAAGCTTCAAGATCGCCCCATGTCTTGGCAATAGCCGCCGACAGCTGCGACGCTGACTTGGGGTCAGTAGCGGCCGAGCCGGTGGGTGCCAGGTTCTCCCAGAAAAGAGAGTGGTTGATGTGGCCGCCGCCATTAAACTTTATGGCAGCCTGGAGAGCAACCTGGCTGGGCACGTCGGCTGTAGAAATGGCAGTGGAGAGCGACCCCAGGGCAGCATTGAGGTTGGTTACGTAGGCTTGGTGGTGCTTGGAGTGGTGAAGCTCCATAATCTGCGCCGAGATGTTGGGCTCGAGAGCCTAGAGAAGTCACAGACGATTAGCACGCATTTCTGGAGTGGCAGTGGATGTAGAGTGCGGCGGGCAAGCTAGTTACATTGTAGGGATATTTAAGAACGGGGAGCTTATAAGTAGGGGACGACATAGTGCAAGTTTGGTGTTTGATAAGCCCGAATATGAAAGGTTTGATGGTGGTGATGTGATGTTGAAAAAGGGAAGAAAAGGGGAGAGGGGAATTCGAGGCAGGCTTTATCAAGCCAGCCATCCCAAAGCCACAGCACAACGCAATGCATTCTGCTGACAAACCTACGGGTCACGGTCAGATGAGGGGTCAAGCACAGCCAGTTCCCGTGTTTCGTCTTCCTACTACGTCTCATTTTATGTCCAGCAATACAATGCCTCTCTTCTTGTCGCCTACCGGTGTCCTCTGATTCGCTTGATGGTGAGCCATCCGGGTTGTGGGGCTAACAACTTGGCTTAGCACGGTGTGCTACTATGTATGGAGGTGTAAGTGAGTAACCCTAGGGTTATCTAGAAACAGACGCAAACTTGCTCATCAGGGTTCGCGCCCATAAACTTGCGCAAATAGTCTAGATAGCCCCAATCATGTATTGATGTAGTTGGTGGCAAGCTTGGAAATGAGCCGACGAGTGTCAGAGACAATGGCGTGTGGGTCTGGATCTCGATATAGCTGCGGCAGTTTCAAAGCTGCTCTCGTGTGTGGCCACGTGCGGTGCCAAACTAGCTCAAGATCGCATGAGCAGGTTCGAGGAGGTTGCCGCCGTATACATGCCGAGCCGCTGTGGAACTAGCACAAAGCAGGTGTGGTGTTGTTCGTGCTGGCAGGAGAGGTGCTACCAGGGTGCTTCTCTTGCCACTACAAATAAGCTTTGGCGTCCGGTTTCTCAGCTTCTTGGACAGTCTTGGGTTGGCAGTCTTGCATTTCGAACTGCGCCTGGACTCGTTCCCTCACTTCTTTCCCTCTCTGCCCATTCTCGCTTTGTTTGCTACTCTTGACCATTTCTGCTGGTCTGTTCCTTGTTGACTCCTGTTCTTGACTCGCCTCGCCCCTGTGCTCGCCGATCAAACAACCATGTGTGGTCCTGACAACTCCACCCGGCCGCGCGTTGGCGCCCTGGCTGCCCTCCGGTCTGCTCCTGGAATCATGGACTGCACTGAATGCGATTTGATATTTTACACACCTGGCAGTCCATGCTCCCTGACGGCTACTCACTTGCGGATGGAGTCCAAGAATCTGCTGTCTGAGAAGGACATCCGCGTAATCATACAGTAAGAGATAGCAGAATCCCAGGCTGCACTGATGTTTGGTGGGCTAACAAGAGATCTCAAAGTGAAACTGGCGAACTGCACAAGACGGTGGACCAATGTGGATTGCTAGTTGACTATAGCCTGGGCAAACAGCACACATCAACTAAAGACGATGCCAGCGAGTTTGTGCTGCCACAGCCGTGCTCGCTGGCCATTGGCGGCCAAGGAATCATTGGCCGCAGAGTATCATTGATGTTGAATGATTGTTCTGTGGCAGAGGGAATCATCGGGGTGAACTGCTAAGCGGGTCTCTAACAACAGCAGCACGATTTGCCTTGACTTGGGGGTCAAGAAGATTAGGGATTGGGTAAAACAGCGCCGTGATCGACTTGGACGAAGAGGCAAGCTTAGACTATCACAAGACAGATTTTGCATTGGGATAAACGGAAATAGAGCACGAGTTTTTCGTATCTACGAGCGGCCAAATGGGTTGATATTTCTACGATAGTGGGTGGATAAGCGTACGAAGGAAGGGACGCCAGGTGAAGGAAGACCGCAGGCAGAAATCAACCGAAGATTTCCCCGATAAGATAAGCTCGTTTTTCAGGTAATTTTTTGGTAGCGCAAAAGCGGCAAGAACGAAGCACGCCAAATTTGCGACAAGGCCCTCTCTCCTCTTCGTTCCCTGGTCCCCTTGTCTTTTGATTCTCTCATTTGCCATGAGATCAAGCCTTCACTTGAATTCAGCATGGCGTCAGAAAACACACTTTCCCAACCCATTGCTGCAGCTGTCTCGGCTGCAACTCCAGCTCCAGCTCCAGCCTCAGCCCCGGCCCCGGCCCCGGCTCCGGTCTCTTCCACAAATCCGACCAACGGTATTGAGCAGAAGCCTGGTGCTTCCGACTCCTGTGCCGCAGACAAGCCAAAGTCGAATAGTGGCGGCAGAGACCGCGATGGGGGCGATAGAGGAAAACGCCAAGGGTAAGTCTGTCTTGATTCACAGAGATTTGTGTCTGCGTCCCAAGCAGGCGCAGCGCAGGCAGTCGTTTTGCTCAATCCTCTTCTTCCCTCCCACCGTTTCCTCTGCTCTTCCTGCTCTCTTTTCTTCTAAAAGCACACCCGCCAACCTGCCTCCCGCTAACAGAAGCCCCCCTGCCTCGTTCTAGCCGCCACAAGAAGCGCAAGGCCGACTATGAATGGAAAAACACGAACAAGCGATCGCGCAACCACGAGCCCGAGGGAGGCTGGCCGCAGCGCAAGCCACGTGAAAACCCGTTCACTGCCGAAGAGATTGCCGGCGAAGAGCGCAAGCCAAAGAAGAAGGTTGCTGTGCTGATCGGCTACTCGGGCACGGGATACAAGGGCATGCAGATCAACGATCAAGAAAAGACCATTGAGGGCGACCTGTTCGCTGCCTTCGTGGCGGCCGGCGCCATTGCGAAGGCTAATGCTGATGATCACAAAAAGTCTAGTTTGATGCGTTGCGCTCGCACTGACAAGGGCGTGCATGCCGCCGGTAATGTCATTAGTCTGAAGCTGATTCTAGAAGAAGACACGGTAGAAAAGGTCAACAGCCATCTGCCTAACCAGATCCGCGTGTGGGGAATTCAGCGCACCAACAACCAATTCAATTGCTACAAGAGCTGCGACTCGCGTTGGTACGAGTATCTCCTGCCTAGTTATTGCCTCCTCCCCCCCCATCCCAAGACTTTCCTTGGCAAAAATGTCTGGGAACAGGCCACTGCAAAGGGCACCCTGGATGCGCTCAACGAGCGCTATGCCGATGTCAAAGGCTTCTGGGACGAGGTTGACGAGAAAGAAATCAAGCCTATTCTAGAGTCTCTTGATGCGGAAACGCGCGCTGCTGTGCTTGAAAGGATGCATGCCTCGGATATCCTGACCGGCGGGCTGGTTGATGGCGCTGTTGCTAACGAGCCCGCTGAACGCAAGCAAAAGGCCGAAACTAAGCAGGCCTCTAGAGAGGCGACTGCCGAGCCTGAAGCTAAAGCTGCTGCTGCTCCGGCTGTTACGAATGCGCCTATCAATGGCCAGACTGAGGCTACTTCTGAGGCTAAGCCTCCCCATGCTGAGACTGACACCAAAGACACCGAAGAACCCGTCGCCACGACTGCCGCTGTCCAAGAGCCCACTGGCCCGCACGAACCGACACCTGTGGACTTTGCACTGCGTGATATAAAGTATGCCTATATCAATGCCAAGAGGCGGTACCGGGTGACGCCCGAGCGTCTTGCGCAGCTGCAATCAGCGCTCGACAAGTACGTTGGCACACACAATTTCTACAACTACACGGTGCGCACCGAGTTCAAGGACGCAGCGGCTAAGCGCCACATAAAGTCGTTTGTGGCCAACACGACACCCATCGTCATTGGCAAGACTGAGTGGATCTCACTCAAGGTGCACGGCCAGAGCTTCATGATGCATCAGATCCGCAAGATGGTGGGTCTGGCTTGTCTTGTTACGCGCTGCGGCTCGCCGTTGACCATCATAGACACAACGTACGAGGGCGAGAAAATGGCGATTCCCAAGGCACCTAGTCTGGGCCTATTGCTGGAAAGGCCCGTGTTTGAGTCGTACAACAACAAGGCCACGACACAACTAGGCCGTGACTCGCTGGACTTTTCCAAGCACGAAGACCGTATGCTGCCGTTCAAGCACGAGTACATTTACAATCGGATCTATGAGGTGGAGGAGAAAGACAATAGCTTTCATGAGTTCTTCCAGCAAGTGGACAACTTCAAGTCATCATACTTCTTGTGGCTGACGGCCGGTGGTCTGGAGGCGGCAAAGTCTGGCGCCGGCAAGGTGACAGATGCTACAAACAAGGCCGTAGCCAAGCAGATAGAGGGCGAGGATGACGAGGAGGATGTAGAGTGCGGGGATGGGTAGACGATGTTTGCAGGACAAGGCTAGAGCGTGGAGCTTTTGTGTGTACGTGGGATACACCTAGTGTGGTATTAGTGTTAAGCCATGGCAAATCAGGGATTTGGTGATAGTACATCTTCAATAAACATGGGAGAAGCCTGGCAAAAAAAGAAAAAAGAAACAAGACGCCATTGTGATGCATCCAGGACCTGAAACTCCGACTACTCCATCCAGGCAAGAAACAACGGAAAAAGAAAAAGAGAAAATACAAGCACCGCGTCGCCGTAAAGTAGCCCGCATAAAACTCCCATTGCCACGACCAGCCACCAGTAGGTAGACGTTAAATAACACATACACATACCATTGCCACGACCAGCCAGTCTTAACTGGGACAGTTCTGCGTCTCATCGTCCTTAGGCATCGGCATCCAAGAGCCCCCAGCCTCTTCAACGACGCCGCGTAGCCACCCATCCTCAGCAGTGCTAATGATCTGGGCAATGGTCTTGACATCAAGCTCAACTGCAGCAGCACGTTCGCGCGCATGAATGTCCTCCTGGCCCAGCGGGCCAAACACCCAGAGTTCCTTGATCCGGCGACTGAGCGTCAGCAGCTCCTTGATCGACTTGTTAAGACCTTCGAATTCCAGATCCATGGACATGCCCGAAATGGACATGGAGGACAAGTCAGTGGAAACTGCTGCAGCGCGGGAAGTGGCGATAAGGCAGAGCTTGCGAAAGCGGGCAAGGACATCAGCCACGAGCCGGTTGTGGTAGTCTACGAAGACGGTTAGTTGGTGGGTGGTGGGTTGGGAGAAAGAAGAAGAGGCGACGTGTCCGTACCCAGCATATTGGTGATGTTGGCCTGGGCTTCCATTTCAGAGTCAATACACGTAGATAGCGATTCAATAGCGATGGGCTGAGGGCTGACAGCCAGGTGATTGAGGAGTGCATCATAGGCTAGGAGCAGGTAGCGAAACAAGTTCAGGGCAAGCCCAAGTAAATATGGCGTGCCAGGTGCCGTGTGCCTGGCGGCAGCTGTCGTGTGGTGGCCTGGCGGCTGCCAGTCATTAGACTTCACGAAGACGCAGGCAGACAGGACAAACTGTTGCTGAAACGAAGCACTTGATACAATTTCATACCCGTACGCATATTACAAACATACATGTTCTATCTAGTCCCTGTAGCCTAGCACAGAGCAATCTCCCGCACAAATTGCGGGCCGCTGTTCTCGGCAGTTCCCCATACACTCATCGGCAGCGAAGCTACCTGGTCGCCAATAGCACCCTCGTCGTCCAGCTTGAAAGCCACCAGGCCCTTTTCGCCCCCCTGATTACCCACGAACAGCAGACCCTCGTTATTTGACTTGGTCGCCAGGCTCATCATGCGAGGCAGCAGGCCCCCACTGGGCACTGTCTGGCTATGCTCCAGCTTGCCGTCATCGGTCACAAGGTAATGTGTGATGGAGTCTTGATCGTCGCCCGAAAGACGGTTAGACACGTATACGTGCCTGCTATCCGACGACGCCACAAGCTCGCCGGCTCGCGCGTCGGGCTTGGTGACCCCATCGGGGAAAGTGCTGATGGTCTGTGTCTGTGTGAGCGTTGGCTCAGCGCCAGACGTGGCGACGGCGTACATGACAACTATGTTGCTAGTCTCGCAGACCATGGCATACAGCACAGCGCCGCCAGATCCAGACAGGAAAGCACCGTGACGCGGACCGCAGCCGTCGGGTGCTGGGACTCGCTTGGAACTGTCGGACGAGGAGGCATCCATTGGGGTGACGATGACCTCGTTGAGGCCCAGATCGTTCGTGACAGCAAACTTTCCATTGGGGTCGACGAGAGTTTGGTGGGGCTTTGAGGTGCCCTTGGCCCCCATGCTCCATGTGCTCTGGAGGGCCAGCTTATTGTTGTCGCCGATGCTGAAAACATCGACAACACCACTACCGTATACGGAGGAGATCAGCTGGCTACCGGAAGGCGCGAACTCCAGATGCACAGCGCCGGAGGAGGCTGCAACTTCGGTTACAGGGGTGAGGGTATTGGCGTCAGTGTCAATGCGTAGCTGGCGAATGGTATTCGAGTTTTCGTTGGCGGCATACAGGGTGCTGGGGGCTTTGAACGCCATCCAGCTAGGCGCACTGTCGGCCAGAATGTCTGAAGTTAAGGCAACGAAGCCGTCGGTAGCAGAGAAGGAGAACAGCGTGATGTTGGCCGGCGATCCGACGAGAAGCTTGCGCTGGCCATCTGGGGCGCGGATTTTCTTGGCGGCGCCCGAGGTTTCAAAGAAGGAAGCGCCCTTGAGAGGAAACGGCTTTGGCGCGCCCGCGGGCATGGCAACCGAAAGAGACGAAGCGGCCAAAAGGGCCAGGCTCGAATAAAAACGCATGGCGGTTAGAAAGAAAGGGGGAAAAGATAATCTGCCGGCAGAAAGCTTCTGTGTCTGAAAAGAGCGAATCGAGAAAAAAGAACAAGAACAATGTGTCGCGGGGAAGCACCAGCACTTCCTTACTTGACAGACCAAGACAGACAGACACAAGCAAAACAGGGGCAGCAGGCAGCGGTATTTATATCAATGAAAATCCCTTGATTTCATGCATGCCAAAAACCAGTGTCTCACCTTGATGCTGGCTCGTCCGCCCCGATTCAGCATCTAGGGCGATCCCAAGCCACCGGTCTGTCTCCATTGCTCGTACGGCTTGGAGTAGCTTAAGATCAGTGCTGATATTTCTCGGATTTTATTATGATTTTATAACTTCTACGTGACCGCTTATTGCTCTTGTTAATAAAGGGGGTAGATGAGGATTCACGGGGCTAATTTGGAGCAGGGTCAGGGCTGCACAACACAGCGGCAAGGCAAGTCTTAGGCGCCCACTTCCATGATAAGTCCTCCGCGTCGTTTGGTCTTGGCGATCGCAGTGGGCGACAAATATACGCAAATCCAATCACCACGCTCCTCCGTTTCTGAAACACAAACCTTAAAGCCTAAATTTGAAAGCCGGGGATTTCAACGTGCTATTGGAATGCGGGAAATGCAGCCTAGCATAAAGATTCCGGGGCCTTTGTTCACCTGGGTTTTAGTGGCTAGGGTCAATGTAAAAAGCGTATTATAGTAGCTGGCGATCAGACGTCGTTCAGGTCTGAGGCAAAAACAAAAAAAAAACAAAAAAACATCAAGCTCCCGCTCCCGCTCCCGCTCCCGCTCCCTTCCCCTGTCGTCCGATTTCGATCCTTATTAGGGCCAACTCATAGGGCCATTGTCTCCGGTCCGCTCCTAGCTTCTGCCTTCTGTCCTCCTCTCTCAACACCTCTCCGCGTCCTTTACGCCAAAACTGCGCCCATAATCGCCACAACTGCTGCCATTAGGCTAGCCTTTAGGCATTTGTGAGGACCTCCATTAGCAAGAGACTCCGTTTGGGGTTCAGTTTGGGTCGCGGTCTCGGAAGAAGAAGCTGACGTGGTAGTCACATAGGTGGTCACGGCCGTGCTAGTATAGCCTCCCGTAATGACCGACGTTTGGGCGCTCGTGAATGTAACTGTGGTATACGCTGCCGTAGCGCCACTAAGCGTTGTTGTCCACTCCTTGGTTTCAGTAGTTGTGTGTGCCGTGTGAGTGTAAGTGCCGAGGGTTGACGTCACTGTCGTCAGTGTGTACGACCCGCTAGCGTCAGAGTCCCAGTACGAGTATGTCAGCGGAAGTGTCGGTGTGCAGGCACTGTTGTCGGTCCGGCTAGAGCCATAGCTGTAGCTGTCCAGCGAAGTCCACTCGGTGCTTGTCGATGCATCGCAGTCATCACCGGGGCGAGAAGCCGGGCTATCAGGTACGGGCTGCTTTGATGTGGCGCAGTATAGGTTCGCATATTTGCCGCACGTGGGGCCGGAGGAGCCACACCAGCCGAGAGAAGAGTCGCCCTTGCATGGGTTGTTGCAGACATCTTCGTCCTGGCGGTTGAGCTCGCCGGCATCGTTGCCACAGCGGCAAGCACTAGGAGTGTTAGTCTCCTGTCGCTTGGTTCTGGGAGTTCGGTTTGACGACTTACTCGTTGAAGACACCCACATAGGTGTAGCCGCGGCAGATGTACTGGCAATCTTCAGGCGTCCGACCGCCAGCAGGATGTGCGTATATCACATCAAAGCGGTTCGGATCAACCTCGACGCAGCCGTCATACTTGAAGCCAGACATGGTATACTGGCTCTGGGCCAGAGCCATTTCAAATAGAGCCGCAAGGGCTAGAAATATAGAGCAGAGGAGCTGCATGGTCTTTCTCTCTGTAGAGTATCTGATGGGTATGGGGGAGACTTGTCAGGCAATTCAGGAAAATATCGCAAAGGGCCGATGGTAAAGTAAAAAAAGAACAAAAGAGTGCGAGGTGTGGCGGGAAGTGACGGGCGGGCTATTTTATTTAGCGTCTTTACTGGCGAGAAGAGAAGGCCTGCTGCATGTTTCTGTGCGTTGTCGGCAAGGGCCCCAAAACAAGGAGGGGACGCAAAAGGGTCGTCCGGCACACAGAAAAGAAGAAGGCTGCCGTTTGTCTGCTATGACGGCGTGGAGGGGCTGAAGGGATACACAGGAGGAGACGAATGACTACCACACGACGTGTTTCCCTTTGAGATGCAACACAGCACTGATACCACGTGCATGCTACTCTGTACCGATTCTGGCAGAGATACGAACCATAGTCTGCCCATTGCACATACACGGCCGCCCAGAGTCGTGTAGACTGTAGGCAGCAGCTACAAGTAGCTGGTGTTTGCCCTGTGCAAGGCCATGTGCCACTCATTGACTCCCTCCCTCATAAGCTAAGCTTTTCGGACTGACGCAGAGCGACAGGCCTAGCCACGGGAGAACTTTCTTGACCTGGAGATGAGTCACGGTGGCGATTTACAGAGGTAGGTTGAGGCAAGCTGCGCAACATGCTAAAAAGGCCCTCCCGCCAGTGTCATCTGAAAATGCGCGGCTACATATGCCGTGATGCCGTGATGTTTTGGAGTTACACGAGGAATATGTGTAACTTGAGGGATTGTGTTATGCGGCACTCATCCATCACGTTGAGACCGATGCGGGCGAGAAGGGAAAACTAGAGTGTCGTTTGAAAGGCCCTGGCCTGAAAGTTGTTATTCAGTTGTCAGCAATACCGTGGCGCTTGTTTGCTGCTGAGGGTCAATGGATGTGTACCACCTAACTCGGGCGTTATCACGCTGGCTTTCAAGTCTCTGAGACCTCCAGGTGCAGCTATCCCGATGCCTAGTTGTTCCGGCTTGTGCTTTGTGCCACCCGTCTCTTACTGCATGTCTTCCTTGTACAGGTTGGGTGTGCCAGATGACTTCTCAGCGTGCTCGCTTCTCAAAACTGGTTTCCATGCCACTGCAAATGTAATGGTCATCACGTGTGGACCTACATCGACACTTGCATATGCGGTGGTCGGGGTCATAGATAGCATGCGGCACTTGTTTATGCTAGATTGCGCTGTTTTTTGCCATGTCATGCGCTGTCCTTTGTGCCTTTTGCTATGAGAACAGCTCGGATACAGGCAGACATGCGGCCATTTACCTGGACGTTGCCAACAAAAGACCCTCTCGGTCCAAGTTTCACACAGTCAAAAGTCCTTGTTCGCACAAAGCCAGAAGGGTAGCAAGTACAGATTGCGAGACAATACAGTTACACCTCACAACAGCGAGTGGATATAGGGAGGGGATTTATATGCAAAGGTATCATGAAGAAATGAATTGTAGCGGAAAGCGGCTTGCTTCCATGCACTACAGTTGGTCCCATTGTTTTCTTGGCCAAGGGCTCTAGCACAGCGTTGTCAGAGCTCTCTTTACATTGTTGTTCAATCAAGTCCGAGACATGGATCTGGCTGTCCCAATCATTCCCACCCACGGACATTGTAACTCGAATGCTTTCTCATCCAGGCTCTGTCCGATCCACAAGCTGAAGGGTTCCACACAGCATGCACTATGCAAACAACCTCTTCAGCACAACGAAGGTAAAACAGAAGCCAGGCAAACAATGTTAACAGCAGACAAGTCACCATAAACGGGGTGGTGAAGAATAAACAGCAAATGTGGTTCCTCATCATACTAGAGGCTGGCCCGCAGCCAATTGGCCAAGCAAAAGAATGAGAGAAAATGGAGAGCAAAACAAAATGCGCATGAGAATCGTAGATTCATTCAAAGATGTAAAAGAAAAAGAAAAAGAAGGAAAGTGAGCCACAACGCCACAAACGCCTTTTTAGGGTAACTTTTGGGTAGACACATGCACGCCATAGGCGGTAGGCTCAGAACATGGCAGACTGTCCAGCTCTATGGGGCACATCTGTTAAGGAAAATGCAAAAAGAAATGCGGCGAGAGGCCTATCTTCTAGAGGGCCATTCCAGCGAGAATAGCGCAGCTGAAGCCACAAAGGACAGAGCAGTTGCTGCCCTGCAATATGCCAACAGACCATTGCAAATCTAGGAGGCTAGCTCACGTAGAAGCCTTGCACGAGAAAATGCCAATCCGCCTCATGGAGGCAGACGGGCGGCGACCGGCACGACGAAGGGAGCCAAAACTAGGCTTAAGCCTTTTTCTTGCGCGAAGAGGTTGACACCAGTTTCTTTTTTAGATGTTTAGGGATCTTTTCTTTGCGCTTGTCGCGCTTGGCTTCTTTGACGGCCATCTTGTGGGCCTATGAAACAAGATGGGAATTAGCAACCATGGGACTAGAACGGTGCGTTCGCTATAAGAAAGGGAGGGAGGGGGCAAGATCTTACCTTCTTGGCCTCTTTGTCTTCGTGCTTCTTGCCACGGGGTGTGCCCTTTGCAAACGGACGCTCATCGGCGGAGCCAGACTCCTCCCCATCGTCACTACCGCTCTCGTCTTCATCATCATCCTCCTCCTCCTCCTTCTCCTCCTCTTCCCCGTTGCTCTCTTCTTTGGCAATGACCTTGTCAGCTAGTAGATTGCGATAGACTAGGTCATCGCCCTGGCCCTGGCCAATTTTCATAGCATCCTTCTCAATATCAATGACCTGCTCTAGCGTCTGGGGGATATACTGTTGTCTGAAGACGGCATTGGAGACCTCTAGCTCAGCAGCAGCCTTCTCCGAGTCTTCGGCAAACGGCTGCTCAGCATAGAGCTTCGCTAGCTCCGAGGCCATGCCAGCCTCGTCAACAGGCCCCTTGGCATGGGTGATGAAGTCAAAGATGACGCGATCGCTCAGCGTGTTGACACTTTTGCGGCGGAAAAAGTCGCCCACGTTCTTGATGTCCATGCGCAGGAACTCGAGCGAGTGTGGGTGGTCGGGTTCAACGCTCTGCGACACGTCGATGATGTACAGCTTGTTCTTGTTGTAGAGAATGTTGTACTCAGACAAATCGGCATGTACTAGCCGGCAAACCTGGTACATGGTGCGCATGAGACCCAGCAGTTGCAAGTACATAGCCTGCCATGTCTCTTCAGTGTCAATAGGGGCATCGCGGAGGCGCGGGTAGGCCCAGCCCTTGCGGTCACCGAGGAACGACATGACCAGGACGTTGTTCTTGAGAGCAATAGGCTCGGGTGACGGGATACCAGCAGCATAAATGCGCTTAAGGTTGCGGAACTCTTTTTCGGCCCAGAGCTTGACCATCTTGTGCGAGTTGCTCTTGTCGGCGCCCTTGCTAAAGCGGTGCTCGCCGGCAATGTAGCGTTCGCGGTCTTTGAAGACCAGGATGGAGGTCTTGTAGATCTTGACTGCCTTATGCACGGGACGGGCGTCGGCATTGCTGTCAGCCAAGTCAGGGTGCAGGATGGCTTCGTAGACGTTGGCCTCCTTGCCAGTGCTCACAGCTCCGTGCACCTCGCTGAAGATGCCTCGCTCGATCATCTTGAACAGGATCATACGCGTGCGCTGGTCCATGACAAGCTCCGATGTCGCGCGGTCGCTCTTATCTCTAGTCTTAAGATCGCGGCCACTCACGCCTTCGGTGCCGATCTTCAGTTTGCTGGCATGGTGGGAAAGAGAGCTGATCTGGTCGTCGACGCGGGCTTTTGTGTTGACGGTAGGCTTGGAGGCAGCTCCTGCAGTTTGGGGGTTGCGGCGGGCATTGTTAGAGGTAGCAGAACTTTCGACCCATTCGATGTCAGATAGTTCATCATCCTCGTCGTCGTATTCTTGGCTGTAGGGCTCATCGGCAGAATCTTGAACGGTGGCAGAATTGTCGGGGGCGGGCTGGCTAACGGTGGGTACGACGGGGGCAGAAACGGACTCGGGCTTGGACTCTGGGGCTGGGGCAGGAGCAGGTGCTTCTGATGGAGCCGCGGCGGCGGCTACAGCAATGTGATCACTCTCAGACGGAACCATGCTAGTAGTAGTAGCGGTGGTGGTGGTGGTGGTGGAGGAGGATACAGACAGACTCTTGGGTGTCAGAAACTCGAGGGTGCAAAATGAGCGAAAGTACGTGAAAAGACCCTGAGAAAATACTTGAACAAGGGTTCGAAATTGAAAAATCACGCTTTGCGTTAACCCCAACATCTAGTTTATATGCTGCCTGCGAGTTCTGATCTTCAGATGCAGCCTTGATGCAGCATGTCGTTGTTGCGAGACCAGTCAAGTTTTTTTCTAGGCCATAGAGGGGTAGAGACCATACTATAGGGCTCGTTATCTTATCGGGGGTTTAGTGGGGGGAGGGGCTGCTATCCTGTCAATGGAGTGGGGCAGTATGAGATCACCAGTCAGCGAGGGCTGCAATGTACTGCTATGTTTGGTATCCAAAATACAGTGAATTTGAAATATTTCGAAAATTGTAGCACGCTTTAAAGCTCAAGCTGCCATTCAATTAGTGGTTGGTCCTTTGATATGTGCCAAAGATGCACTCTTGGCTCAAAAGAGCTGCTTCAACAACTGTATTTATACTTACCGTGATAAGCCTCTAAGCCCATAAATACAAGTACACACAGTTCATTCTCTTCTGCCCGTACTGTGGCCCCGCTGCCCCCGCGACGCCCAAGCTCAAGCCTAGCTCCCTAGCAGCCTGGGCCACAGCCCATCCATCGTGAACGTGTCGTTGTTTGTCTAACAGCAGAGTATTTCCAACCGCGCTGCTTCCATTTCAACGCCCAACTATGCAATCTGGAATTTCCGGTGAGTATCCCCTTGCTTCTGCTACAGTCGGCTTAATCGGCTTGAGGGCTCTCTTTCTTCTTACTAACTAGCCGCTGCTTATCTCGTTTCCCACAGCTTCGCAGGAGCTCTTCTCCCAGTTCAAGGAGCTCCAAAACTCTGACAGCTACTTTGGCCTCCTGGTAACCATCACCAACGAAAAGCTCGTGCCTGTTCGACTGCTCGAACGCACCTCTCCCGATTTTACCGCCAATCTCTCTGCTCTGGAACCCCATCTTAGTGACAACGAAGCCCTATATGTGATTCTCAAGCGCTACGATTCCAATCCAGTCTTCCTCGCTGTGACGTTTGTGCCTGACCTGGCCAAGGTGCGCCAAAAGACCCTTTTTGCCTCGACTCGCCTGACGCTTGTGCGCGAGCTCGGCTCCGAGCATTTCCGTGATACTCTATTTGCCAATGCCAAGGAGGAGCTATCCGCTGCTGGTTTTGCCAAGCAAGATGCGCATGCTGCTATAGATGCGCCTTTGACCGAAGAGGAACAGAGTCTGCAAGCCGTCAAGCGCGCCGAGCAGGAGATTAGCAGGGGCACAGGGCGGCAGGAGATTCACCTCGGCAAAAGTCTCGATATGCCTTTCAACAATGAGGCCCTAGACGCTCTCAATCAGCTTGGCAGCGGGTCACTAGACATGGTTTCTTTGGTAAGGCCTTTTCTACTTTTGCGTGTGCATCAAATATAGTATACGACAGACTAACACCGAGGCTTTTATAGAAAATCAACTCGGCAACTGAGACTGTTGAGCTCGACTCCGCCCCCGCCTCTTCCCCGTCGTCTATCGATGAGGTCGTGGCCAGCATTTCGACAACCGAGCCACGCTTCACTTTCTATCGCTTCCACCATACGCATGGTGGCGCCCAGCAGAGCCCATTGTTATTCCTCTACACCTGCCCTGCCACTCCCGGCACCCGTGCCATCAAAGCCCGCATGCTGTACCCGCTGATGAAGCGCACAGTTCTCGAGGCGGCTGCTCGCGAGGCTAACATCACAGTCGATAAGAGGTTTGAGGTGGACGAGCCCACCGAAATCACGGAAGCTACGGTTTTGTCTGATTTGCACCCCAAGGCGGCGGCACGGACGGGATTCAGCCGGCCCAAACGTCCCGGTCGGTGAATGAATGGACGAACAGCCTACGGTGGATTCTATGCATGGTATCACATAAACGAGATCGTATTGTTGCACACATGATTAGATACATGTTCTGAAATTAGCGTGTCCAGCCTGGGATGCACGTAAACAAAAAAGCCACCCTTTCCGTTGTCTTTCAGGCCTACTGGTTGTGCCTGTACTCACCACGCTTCTCAACGATCCGTATCCACACAGATTTCTGTCTATCTCCATGTCGCCATTCCCACAAGCTATCCACATTCCATCGCCCTTGTCTCACTCTTCGTAATTAACGGCTTGGTGCGCTGGGTCTGACTTCTCAATCTTCTCGCGCAGAAATTCGTAGACGGTAAAGGTAACGGCCTGTCCAGGAGCCACACGCATTATCCTAGGGGTTATTCCTTTGTAGAACGCATGGAAGCCTTCTTGTCTACACGGGAAAAAAAGAAAAAAAAAGTCAGCAAATTTATCGTCCCAATATGGCGAATTTTGGATTGTGGTAAATGACGACATGACGTCATGGCTCCGCAGGCCCGAAGCAAGAAAAAAA
>NETT01000341.1:15859-26479 GCA_003449175.1 Ceratocystis smalleyi
CCCCCATAAAACCGGCCGGTTGCGCGGCCGCTTTGGGACTAAAGCTAACAAGGGCGAAAGGGAACTCACTTAAACATGTCTTTGGCAATTCCGGCAATGCGCTGCCACGCACTGACCCCAGGCTCGGCCGGAGTCTTTTGCAATCGTGTCTTTATCGTATCGATCGGCGCATTACTTAGCGGGCCCATAGCGCCGCTAATGAGGCCGATAAGGGTAGTCTGCCAGCTGGGCAGCTTGCTGCCCTCCAGTTCTGGCTGCCAGCGAGAAAGCGAGTCCTTGAAGGCAGTGTAGGCGGTGAAGTTGACAGCCTGGTTGCTTCCCTGGCGCAAAGCAGTGAGCGAAACTCCACGATACAGTGCACTAGCACCCTCTTCTCGCACGACGGTGTACAGCGCATGTGCAGCATTGCGGTATTTTGGTATGTCTAGTGGGTCAGCCATGCTGTGGTGTTGGGCCTGTAGGCGAATCTTGATCACCTCCATGGGCGTGACAACAGCTACGGCTTCTGTGACACCAGCAGCCAGGCCGGCGATGAAAGTGCTCCCGGAGGAGACATTGCCGGCCGGGTCGGCGAGAAGGCCCTTGTAAGCCTCAAAGGAAGTAAAGCGGATGGCCATCTTGGGTACAATTCCGGTCATGACAGCTCCAAGGCCCTTGTATAGCGCTAGCGGGGTCTCCTTCTTCACGATTTCAGTGCCGGTGCGTATAAAGCCCCTTGCCGGCTTGCCTGGTTGTCTGCCCCGGCGGGACAGCTGCATGCGGACTTTGATTGTGTCTATTGATACAGAAGGTCAGACTTGGGGGTAGGCCGAGAGACAAAAGGGCAGAAAAGAGAAGCCTTACCAAGCGGATGGCATACGAGAGCCTCCATCATACCAGCGCCGCCTCCAGCTATAGAGCAATGGCCGTTAGCTTCCCATTGTGCGCCAAAAGGTAGCGACGTTTAATGCCGAGGCTCGTACCGATCATGTTGGTTGCCACTGAGGGCTTCTTCCTGTGCTGCGTCATTGCGAGAGGAGAACACGAGTGAAATGCGACGATGGCGGCGATCGGGATAACGAGAACAGCTGCTCTTGGCTTTGATAAAACAACACCGCTTTGCGTTGTCTGCCTGCTAGGCGAGGAGAATAGCAGCTAGAAAAGAAGAGAACAAGTAGATGATACGGGGGCGTATAAATGGAATAAGCCGGCAATTTAGGAGACCTAGGACGCTTACAGAAGGAGAACAGCACTAAGCGAAAAGATAGAGATGGTGGGGAGAGACATAAGAAAAGGGCAAAAGAGCAAAAGAGCAAATTTGGCAGCAGCAAGACAAGCTAGAGCAAGATCCAGAGAGCTTCCACCAGAAGGGCACGAGCAGACAGGTAGGTCTGTGGAGAGACTCTTATATACGTAGGCCAATGATGCATGGTATACACTCGCTCACCCGACTGCCGGCTCGGCTCTCCAAGCCCACCACAAGTCTCGTTTTCACAAGACACAACGGAGTTGGCAGGGTTTGCACGCAACATAAGCCCGGCTAGTCTTCTTCCAGAAGCCAGGAGCCGAGCCACACGGCAATAGCCCTGGCGACCGAGTTTGTATGGGCGGGGATTTTGCCGCCCATCCCTTTTAGCAGCTTGGCCTAGCACACAGCCCTCACGTGGTTACGGGAGACAGGATACAGCCTGGCCTATAGACTGAATATAGCCTACAAAGGGTGCAGGTCTTGTGCCAGCTGTCGCTGTCGCTATACCGCTGGTGGTGGTCAATCTCTCCGGTTCTTTCTTGCCTGCATGGATGGAGCACAGGCTACGCTTTGCCAAAAAGGAATGGAAAAGAACAAAAATAGAAGACAACAACAACAACAACAACCCTTTGGTTCTCTCTGCCAAGATTAAGCGGCCAAGAGTTGTCCGAGACGAGAATCGTGGGGGCTTGAAGCGGTCATTTTGGGGTTAATGCAGCCTTGCTTTTCCGCATCAAGTCACAAGCCAAACAGCAGCTCAGGAAACCCGGTCCATCCAATGATCGTGTGCCCTCCCTGCTCGCCGTTGTTTCAGGGGCTAGCTGGAATCAGTCGTTTTCCTTTCCACTTGTGCCTGCAGCAATCCGGACGGATGGGACTCTTGAGCCTGGGCTGTTTCGTGACTTCCGCGCGCTAACCCTATGTGCTAGACCCTAGTACAGTACAAGTGCCCCCTCCCTCGGCAAGAAAATGGCACCAAGACCTTCGTGCTCGCCTGTTGTCCTCACTTACACAGGCCGTTCTGGCTGCCTTTTCCCTGCCCTGCCCCTTCTGGCCAGTCCCGGTATCCCGACCCTTTTCCCCAGAAAATAGGAGCCAAGCAGAGCAAAGGATTCAATCATAGCGCAAGGAGCTGTCATATGCAAAGGCCTCGGCTGATATCCTGCGCTGGACCCTGGGCTCGGTGCACAAGATGTCTTGTGGTAAGTGGCATTTTGCTTGCTTGCTCTCTATTTGGTGACGGTCGTGTCTGCTATCTTCTGGCTATCTACGTGCTCATACGCTGATCTACCCATCTCCGAGATGCACCGAGCACCAGGTCGGAGTTTAAGCTGTTCTGTCGTTCAAGTTGCTCTCTCAAGCTCTCTACCCGAGGCCAGGCTGTATTTGGCCGTCCAAGAACGGATGTTTGTAGAAATTAACGAACAAAAAGCAAAAGAAGGCAAAGAAAGAAGAGAGGAGAAGAGAGAAATAAGAAAACAGAAGGAAAAAAGAAAAAAGAAAAAAGAAAAAAAAAGCACCTTCTCGGCGGTCCCCGTGTCTCCATGCTATTCTTGTCGCCTTCTTATCCCTGTTTGCTGTCCGAGCCGTACTCCGAAGACTCCTCTGCCGTAGCCTCAGTCCCATCCGACGAATCTGGCCCGTCTCCCCTCCTTGCCTCTGCTTGGACTGGGTCCTGGGCTGCTTTCTTCTCCAGCTCCCCGCCAGGCCCTGTCTTCTTTTTCTGGCTTGCGCGCGGCTTCTTAGATGGCGTGGCAGGGTCCGCATCTTCATCTACGCTCTTGTCTTCGCTGGCCTCCCCGGCCTTGGGCTTTCGAGAACGCTTCCGGGCAGCTGCCTTTGGCCTCGCGACTCTGGCCCCATCGCCTTCGACCGGAATGACAAGCCTGCCTTCTTCGCACTTGACGCTGAACTTGGTGGTCATCGTGGCTTGGAAGTGTTTCCTGATCAAGGGGATAGAAACTGTTAAATTGGCTCTTGCGACCACAAATTTTGGTTGGCTTACTGACCGCAATCCTTCACGCGAGAAATGCCATCCGAGCTTAGCCATCTGATTAGCCATCTCGCTCCAGTCGTGGCCTTTGGTGGAGTTTTTCAGGTTGAGCATGAGCATCAGCATATCAATCTCCGCTAATGGGGACCACGTCTTAGCGTCAGCAGTCTTGGTGCTGCTCTCGATTGACGACATGGCGATAAGATTGGTAGATACGGGCAAGTAGGAGGTATCGCGGAAGCTGGGTTTACACGGAGACTTGGAGCGGTATGGAAAATGCTGGTATGTGTCGATGATTTGAAAAGAAAAGGGACATTCCCCTTCCTCTGAGCAAAGGTGTTGACTGCATGCATGCCTTTTTATATTGTGTATCCGCAAATGATGCCTGGTGGTCGGCGGCCAGGCACTCTGGGCCTGACCGATACTGCCTGCATGCTGATGGTTCCGGAAGTATCCAGAAGAGACTTAAACAAGGACCAGGGACAGGCAGAGAGACAGAAAAGCCTGACGAGCCGCATTTCTCTCCATGTCTGCTTCGTGGCCTGAATCTCAGCCTAAAGCTCTAGGGGGCTTGTCTACCTTCCATCTTCTTCTTGCCTTCGAAAGCCACTCTAACGCGCCCCCCTCCCCCCTCCTTCTCCTAAGTTTCAACAGAATCGATCAAGTGTTGCTACTGTGGGATTTGAAGGAGGCAACAAGAATCTTGCATATTGCATATTAGACATTGGTCAAACTAGCTGGCTAATTACGGGGTTAAGACAAACAGCAAACAGACCAACAAACCAGCCTTCTAGACATTTTCGCTTACTGGTTCTTCAGTCTTGCGATCCTCGATTGTCGCCTCTTTCATGAATGGGCTGCGATCCCTGATCTTTCGGCCCCATTTCAACACCGCCAGTGGCGTTGCCACCATGGCTAGAGAAATGAGCCCAAGCAAGGAGCTTGCCCAGTGCAGGCCAAGGCTGGTATACATCGATGTGGCCGCCAGGGGCAGCAGCGCAATAAACATGTTTTCACCCAGACAGACGGCCGCAATGGCGCTGCCCGCGTATTTGCTGTACGCATCAATGAGGTAGTTTGAGATGCTTTGCACCACAGCCGTGGTTCCAAAACCTATAATCACCAGCCCAAGACTAGGCGCTTCCCAGCGCGTGTCCGGATAAGCAGTCCACGCATACACAAACATGCCACCGGTCACGCCGAAAAAGCCGCCAATGACTGCTTGGTAGAGGCGAGCCTCGGGGATTGGCTGCCCCGGAGATTCACGGTTTCGTGCTGCAGAGTTGTAGTACCAGTGGTTGGTCATGAGGCAAAACGCCCATCCCAGGATTTCGCCAATCACAATAGCAGCCTGGATGTATCCCGACCGAACTGCATCCCATCCGTATAGCTCGTTGTACACCTGCTCAACTGACTGGGTGAACAGGTATATTGTGCCCAAGCTAAAGGCAGACCACACGGTTGAGACGAACACCACGGATTCTGTGAAAAGCATGTACAGAGGCCGCTGGACGCTTTTTGCGACAATCTGAACAGGAGGTGTGGTATCGAGCTCTTCAATAGTGTACGCATTGAGGCCCTCTGCCCGCATACGCTTCGCCTTTTGCTTAAGCAGGACCGAGCTCCGAAAGGGACGCGACAAGGGGAAAGACAGGAGGTTTGTTTGCTAAGCAATGCATGTGATGGGGCTTGTCACCGCGACGAAGAGTCTTCTACTAATAAAGAGAACGAGCACCAGAAGAGAGTCGGAAACGAAGAGGAATAAACAGACAGCTGCTTCTTTTTTATAGACAAAATTCTGCTAGAAGAAGAAAAGGCCTAGGCCACATTAAAACAAGTCCACAGAGGCAGCAAGAAGACCAAGGAACGAAAAGGTCGAATCAGCCAAGTGCACACGCCTTCCGTCGATCTTCAGATGTCGACAAGCTCTAGGAACAGCTAATAGACAAGGTGTTGCTTGTGCCTAGTTTCGCTCCAGCAGCTGGTTGCGTACTATGACTAACGGAGGTGCCGGCCGCATTAGCCATGTGTGCGTGTGTGTAGACGAGCACATTGAGAGACCGTATTCCACGCGTTCAATGAGGCGTGAGCAAAGGCGGCCGGCCTTGTTTCTGCTTTGGCCTTTTCTGTAATCGCTGTCGTGGCCGGCTCTGATATGACTAAAAGTTTGGTGCTCGACAAAAAGAGGGAAAAGAATTAACGCTTATTATCGACTGAGCAATATATTAATAAAACAGAAAATACGCCTCTCGGAATTACTAATCTTACGCTCACCGGCTCCATATGCGTCCCGGGGCAAAGTCGCAAGCCCTGGAAATTGCTTGCCGTGATGCCGAGTCATTGTCGTCGCCGTCCCATTGTCGTTGCCATTGTCGTCACTAGCAATAAGCAAATCCTTCCGCTCGGCTTAGTCTTGTCTCCTTTCAGTCGCCTGCGTCCCGCTCAGACCTAGGGTTATTGGCTTTACACAGAAGAAGCCCGTTGTTTGGAGAAGTAGATGTATGAATCAAAATGTCAAGCGGAGAAAAGAACAAAAAACAGTAAAAGAAAAGTCCTGTGGCTCCATCATATTTTCATGTACATATGTTCTTCCTTTTCCCTCCTACTATAGCGCATAGCGAACCCTGACCCTTCCCAAGAAATCAAACATGTAAATCCAGACAAACAAGGATATCCTGCTGTAAACGCCTATTCGAATGGCAATTCCCAAGAAAAACGAAACAATGAACAAGAAAAATAAAACATCAGTGCATGTCGTACCTTCACACGTCGCTTTCTAGCGAGGAATGCCCTCTACGAAGGGGTCCCGCACTCCGTCAGCGCCTTGGTGTTGCCTTCAAATGTATAGAGGCGCACTTCCCCGTCCTCACTCCCGCTTGCCATCCGGCTATCACTCAGACCCACACACGTCGCTGGCCCTGAATGTCCTGCAAATGTGCGTTCGCACTTGCCAGACCGCGGCTCCCACACCTTGACTAGAAAATCGTTGGCGCCCGTGACAACGCGCAACGTGTCGCCCGTCAAGCTCCAAATACCCTCAACGTGGCCAAACATTGTGCGCAGGCATTTGCCCGTGGCCACGTCCCACAGCCGAATGGTGTTATCCAGTCCTGCGCTGAGCATGTATGAGGGGGGCAAAGGCCGTGCTGGGTCTTCCTCGAAGCAGTGTCCAAAAATCGCACGCATATCTGGTGGGGGTGAGGCATTGCTGTAGGAGCCGTGTTTTTGGCCATCATCCAAACTATTGTTTTTTGGCCCATGGGAGCCCACGTGCTGGTGCATTGGGACAGGGCTGCAATCGCGGCTGCTGCTAGAAACAGACGCTGTATCGTCCATGTTGGTAATCTCATCAGGCTCGAAATCCTCAGGCATAAGCAAAACCTGCTGTACTTGGCCAACATGCCCGTGGTATGTCTTGAGGCATTCTTTGGTATCCATGTCCCACATGCGAATTGTCAGGTCATCTGAGGATGAAAAGATTGTTCTTGACTGTATGTCAATGCGCACGTGATTGACCCAATCAGTGTGCCCGCGCAAGCACCAAGACTGGCGTGTATGGAAATTGAAAAGCTTAACGGTTTTGTCAATCGAGCCCGACGCAAGCCAGTTATCGACAAAATGCAAGGCGATTACGCCGTCCTGGTGTGGAGCCATGGTGTTTATGCACTCGCCGGTATTCCAGTTCCAGACCTTAATGGTCTTGTCAAGAGACCCTGATATTAGCTTGGCACCCTGGAACTGAAGCGTTCTCACACCGCTAGTGTGGCCGGTGAGCGTGCGAACCAACTCGCCTGTTTGCACATTCCAGATTTTGATGGTGCTGTCATATGATCCTGTAGCGAGGATGTTATCATCAAACTGGAGGCAGGTAACGCCGTTTTGGTGGCCACGGAGAATTTTGATGGAGCAGCGGCCATATTTCCAGTTTGACCCAACCTCGAAGCGTTCTCTGTATACGTCTTTCCACAATCGTCGATCTTCTTCCCGGCGCTTTTTATTTTGAACAACGCGACGCTCGTAATCGGCTTCACTCCTTTTGCGCTTGCTAGGCCCAGCAGCTCCAAGACCAACAGTATCATTGCTAGTGATACCGCCGTCACTTTTTGTGTCGTCTTCGTGCTCATTTGTGACATCGATGACAGAAGCATTAGCTTTCGGCTTCCATTCTTGTAACCTTTTGCGCTCCAACAAAGGCAGACCCCAGCCACATTTAGTGCACTTGCGGTCTATGTGCTGAGAGCACATACGGTGCCACACATGATCGTCATCAGCAAGCTCTCTCCACCGACGGTTGACTTGCGCAGCCTTGCACAGAGAAACGGTATCCAGAAAACAAAGCACCTTGTATGATATCTCGGGTGGTAAAGCAGAGATGAAGTCGATTTTAAGTTGCTCGTGGACTTCTCTAGAAACCGTAGACAATTGGGGGAAGCAGCATTGGGTGATGATTCCTTGCAGCATGAGCTCGCGGTGTTTTGAAGGGGCTGCAGAGAATAGAGACCAGACATGTGTAATGGCCTGCTGATCATTAGGAGGAAGTTTATCAAGTTCCTGGAGAGTTGGCGTAAAAGTTAGAGCTGAGTTGTAGACAAGCAAGGCCGGGCCAGAAGAAGAAACAAGGTGGCGGGGGTCAGTATTGCATTTCTGATTAGTTTACTTACATTTTGGATCATAGCCATTTTGGTCTCGTCAGCGGCACGCCGGCACTTGGATCCTGGAGCGTGCCTGTAACAGAATTTGCTATTCGGGTCCTTGTCCTTGCGAACGAAGCCAGTTATGGATAAATCAGGTTTGCCAACAGGAGCATAGAGGGAGGGAATGTGGTCTTGGAGAAAGGGCGAAACGGTATTTCCAGCAAGTGCAGTAGTCATTTGGACAAGGCGGGAAGAATCAGCCTCATCAGAGCGGTGGTAGTCGTCAATGTCACGGTCCTTTTGGGATGTGGGAGCAGACCCTGGATGGTTATCGTGTGAGTGTTGCTGAAAGCCAGCGTTATGATTACGGCGATGGTGGTGGTGGTGGTGGTGGTGTGAATGTGAGTGAGAGTGAGCGTGGATAGAGTGGCGCTGTGTGGTGACAGTGACAGAGGATGGGATAGACGCAGGGTTGTTGTCAGTGTCGTGAGCAGTGTGGGAATGCGAGTGGTCGTGATGGTAGAGGTCGTTTGTGTCGTGGTCGTTACTGTGGTGGTTGCTGCTGCTGCTGCTGTTGTTGTTGTGGCTGCGATGATGGTTAATTGGCGCTTTGGTGGCAGTAGATGACGCAGTGGTGGTTGGAGCAGTGGTGTTATGGGTAGTAGAAGAAGCGACAGAAGTAGGAGAAATAGTATGAGATAGGAATGTGTTGGTCGTATGAGACGTAGCTTCAGGAGCCGCAGCAGCAATGGCAGGCAAAGACAACTGTGGCTGGTCCATTATAGATTAACACTCGTGTGTGGTGGCTGTGGGTGTGGAAGTGTGGAATATTTAGAAAGCCAGGGACAGGAGAAACAATGTTAGAGGCAAGGAGACAGAAAAGGACTACCAAGCTCTGGCGCGAAAATCGGACAGGATTCTGTCATGCGTTGCGTCATGCGCCAGCAATGAACTAGGAGAAGGAGAACTTGCAAGCGGTAAAAGACGAGCTAGGCTAAGCAAACAAAAATAAGCCCAAGGCCTAGAGAAAAGAACGAAGGAAATAAAGGGGAGAAGCGAGGAAAACGCAGAATTAGCTTTTAAGGAGAAGCTCGTCTCTAACGCAACGAGCAATGGGCACTGGTTGTGGCTGAGACAGAAGCTTGAAGACGATGTTTAAGTTGAGTTGAAACTTGGACTTTGCGGGCCTGGACGATCTCACTCAGCACGATGACAGGGTTGTTTTTTGGTAATAATTTTTTTTCGGTTGTTAATTTCTTTAATTTCTCCTTGGGCTGCACCTGCAATGCGCATCGAGTGCTTGATGTCAAAGCTCCAAGCACGTCACTGTGACGGCGAGCAGAGTAGAGGCAAAGGAAACAAGGTCGAGAGTTGTAGGGGGAAATTGTCGACGAGGATAACGAAAAAAGCACACCCTCACTGCAGCAGGGGCCAGGAGAGAAGGGTGATAGCGAAGAGCGATAAGGTCGATAAGCTGCGGTCCTGAAAAGCTGAGAAGGTTGTTTGGCGGGGAGGCCAGAGTAAAAGGCAGTAAAAGATGGTAAAGGATTTTGACGTTGGAGTAGCAAAGGTGGAGGGAGGGGGAAGAAAAGAAAGAGAAATAATAGGAAAAGGCTGGTGGTGATAGTTGGGCTGCGGCGATGCAAATGCGGAAGGAAGTGAAAAGTCTGATGAGAGAAGAGGAAAGAAGCACATATAAGCAGAAACAGCACATGCAGGCCAACACCTAGGAAACAGGGCCAAAACATCAAAGAGTATTCACTGTATTAAGCCTGCACAAATCAGCCAGGCCCAGCCATCTTGGTCTGTCTAACTTTGCCTTTTACTTGGCTTCTTGGAAGAAGCAAGTAGGGACGAGAGGAACAGTGCTAGTCTGTACAAGCCTTCCAATTGGCAGGTATCCGCTGAGGCTTCTTATTCGCTGAAAATGAGAAGTGTGCCCGAACGAGAAAATAGCAGGTTGTAGTGCTTTTCGACGGCGATGGCGTCATTAAGGGAAAGGAGGCCTTTTTCTCTTTGCGAGCACACCACCGCATTCGTTATATCCTAGCTTGCTCCTGGTGGCCCGGATAGCTGCTCTTGTCTTTTATGCAGCTTTTTTATCCAACTGCATGGAGTCGTTCGTTGCTAGAGTTTTCCTATCCCATCGGTCGCAAAGTCGAAAAAGTTGAAGTCTGCACAGACGCTCTTGCACGCAAAGCAGTGTATGGGCAGCTGCTGGCGGCTCGGCGCCGGGTGCTGCTTTGTGGGGCTCCACTAGGGCTGTTCGAAATAGATGCTGACATTGACGCCATTTTAGAAGGTCTCTAACATCGGCCATGAAACCCCTAAATCCACCATGTTCTTCTGCATGTTAGGCCGACGGCTCATTATGGCCAAAGCCGAAACCTAGAGTAGCCGTGTCACCTGAGCTAGGAGTTTGCACTGTGTCTTGCGCCATAGACACTATAGTCAGAGAACTAGGGTCTAACAGGCCACTCTGAATTACCCAGACTGGCCACCCAAACGAAGGGCCGCCTGTCTTGTCTTGTGGATGTGAACAGCTACTATAATTCCGGTTCTCACTGCAAGCTAGACACTCGTTGCTTGTTTAACAGCTCAATCTAGCCATTCATGCACAATCACATACAGAAGGCTGGCCTCGTTCTAGCGAGATACGCAGGCTTTCAACCCCCATGGCTTGAGTGCACATATGCGGAACGCCGTTAAGGAGCTCCTCCGATTCCCATTTGTTCCTCTTCCCTCCCCTCCCCTCCCCCTCCCCC
>NETT01000342.1:0-26464 GCA_003449175.1 Ceratocystis smalleyi
TTAGAGTCTAGGTGTAGACCGAGCCACCTCATAGATTCTTTCGGCGGAGTTGGCTCGTACGTGCCTAGACCCCTCCGCGTACCCCTTACTTGCGGCCCACATAGTGCCGGATAATGCCGAGTTTCCTAGGAAATAAGCTTGGCTGAGTGGCGCAATGGTAGCGCGTTGTCTTCCGGTTCTTCAACGACTTGGCAAAGGCTCAGGGTTCGAGTCCCTGCTTGGTCGCTTTCCTTTTTGATGTTCCGAGCAGTCAGTCAGCTTGCGTTCATGGCTACTTACTTCCCTTGTATATTCTTGACATCATTTCTGTGTGTGCATTTTTGTTACCGCCATCGTGAAGAACAAGGACACCTTCGCTTCCTCGACACCAGTGCAATACCAACACCTCCCTCCCTATCTCCCTACCTCCTACTTCTTTCCCTTTTGCGCCTCTACATTCGCATCAATCGCCTCCTTCAGTCTATCCATAACCTCTCGCTGATTACCAAACACATTCTCCAGCAAGGTGTCCAGCTCTACATCAATTACTGCCAGAGTCTTGCCATCATCCTTCTTAGCCTCTGCCTCTACCACCTTCGCTGCCCACTTGCCCGTAAATGCATAAATCGCCCTGCGTAGCAGCTCATCAAGGTGCTCGCTCATGTTCTCCTGCGTCAGCGCAGGCGCTGGCGGCGGTACCGGCGTTGCACTGCCCGTCAAGCCACGCGACCAGATAGGCAGTGGCGCAGCACTCATAATGCTACTAAGAAAGCCGACCCAGGCCTGCGGGTTGATCGTGTCCCAAATTGGGCCAAGCGCACCACTGCCGGCAGTAGACTGCTGTCTTACATCACAGAACTCAAGGCTGACAAGCTGGTTGCGCAGCACAAGCAAATTCTTGATCATGAAGATGTCTGAGTCAGAAGAGCCCTTGGTTGCTTTCATTTTTGTCTCGATACGTTGGAGTGCGCGGATCGTCTCGCGGACAATATTGAACACGGTAGCGCTCTGCTTCTTTAAGATTGTCAGTACACAGATATTCCAACACAAGAAAATACATCAATATAGAAACCTACACTGCGTTCCTTGGGCATGCACTGGTCAAACATGTCAAGCAGGGCCAGGGCAACCTTGACCGTTGGATAGGCGTTGGACACAGGCAACGGGCCAACAACCTTTGGGATCTGCAGAGACTCAGGCGCAACCGGTGCCTTTGTAATGATCTTGGAGACTTCAGCCTCGAACCCCCTCTCAACAAACGGCCACATGTGGTCCGACAGCAATGCAGCAGCATATTCCCGCGAAAAGATAGCAAACGGCGAGTCTGACTCGTCGTAGTCCGACATCAAATACTCGTTCGAAAGCCACCCAACTATATTGCAAATTGTCCGTAGCTCTGCAGCGTTCAGGCCAGCCTGGATTGCAGCGCCTGGAGGTGCCATGTTTGCTGGGTTCACGAGGAAGCGCTGATGAGACTTGAGCACAGCATATACAGAGTCTTCATCAGGGCTACGTCGCGGTAGCACGTGGAAAATTTTGGCAAAGAGATTGACCTCGTTAAAGGCTCGCTCAAAGCATTGTTTGATGTATTTTCGAGAGGCTGACTCGATAGAAACACCCTGGGCCTGGCTGGCTTTGTACTCTTCTATGTCACGGTGGGCAATGGTGCGCATGTGACGGTCACGGACGGACAGATACGTGTAAAACATGTTTTTCGCACTTCCCTCATAAATTTCGCTGGCAATGACGTCGTCCTTATGGATTCCAGTCTGGTCATAAATGCGGCATGTAACTTCGTGGATGTTAGGCACAAGGGAGTAAGACTCGAGAGTCATCTCGCCGAACCGATCATAGGACAGCGCATGTTGCGCAGATTCCGAGTTAGTGTTGTTTAGTTGTGGTGCAAGATTCATGGCAACTTTGTCAAGCTTGTTGCTGAGCCCGGTTTCAAGGAGGTGGAGAGCCTTTGTTAAAAGGGATTGGTAACGAGCGAGATATGATTCGGCATCCCGGTATGATGTCTAGATAGCAAAGTTAGCAGCAAATACAACAGCCGGCCATTCGTGTGATAGTAGATCATACATGTTTAGACATGAAGTCAATGCAGGAGTCCAGATGTCGAAAGATATCAGCAAACGAGGAGTCGTCCACCAGCTTACTCGCGCCCGGTGCATTGAGCCTCCGTGTCGCATTATCGAGGTACGCATAGTAGTGAAGATCAGTGCCAACTTCATCGGAAAGCTTTTTCAGGCGTTCCTGGTCGGCAATAAGGTCTTCGCATTGGGATCTAAATGAAGTCGTTTGCAGTTCGACGGCCTTGAACGAGCTAGTGAGCTTTTCAAGAAGCTCCAGCGTATCATCGGTATCGGATATCAAGTTGTCAAGATGGCCTTCGGTGAGGGCCAGCTGGGCCTGGTATGCACTGTTGATGCCACAGTTAGTCCGAATATATAGAAACGCACACAGCGTTAATTTGCAAAGGGAATTCATGGTGGCGTACATGTATACATTGCGGCTCTTCTCTTGAAGCTGCTCATCGCCATCCGAATCCTCGTCGTCCTCAACTGGGGTGTAGCCCTCTAATGAAAGTGCCGGAAGACACGAAGCTTTTGTAGTTCTGTTGCTAAACTTTTTTACGGTGCACCTTTGTCGCGGGCATATAAGATCGCTAGATGAGGCGGCTCGTCGCAATACTTGAGGCTCGGGAAAGTTGTCCCCTTCGTCTTCTACGACAGCCAGTACTGGCTTGGAAATCTCACTACTACTGCACACATCCGGGGATATCTAGAATTCAACGCGGCAGAGAGAGAATCGATCAGCGGCACGTCTTCAAGCCAAGACAAGAGTCAAATCATCAGCGTCCTGCGGGCCAAGCTGGACTGCCTGTGATGGTTGCTGAAGCTTCTGTGTTCACGTACATTCGGTTGCTGTAGCAAGGACGGCTTGCGTCCGTGGCTTCTGGTTGGCTGGCCAGACGTTCTGGTGGGTTTATCGGTAGCTTCGGGCACAAAGTTATACCATTGGTCATCATACATTGTGATTATCAAGCGGTGGTTGCGAAACTTGCAGAGCTATCGTGTAGCTTCAATTACAGGCGACGTTTCGTAGTGGGGATGGTCTGTCCGGGGCTAGATAGCCAGTATCTTCACGTGACTCTGTGCACTAGGGTTGTGAGCTCTCTACTTGGGTAGTTCAGCCAACCAACACACCATTATTTTTTGAGCATTTCAACAGTTCGTTTTAGAACTTTTTGCCAATATCATCACTGCTTTATTTCCCAACCTCGTTTTTACAGTCATCAATCATAAAATGCCCGGTCTTGGGGCATTTAGAATACCAGCAGCCGCCGTTCGGCGTGCCACTATCGCAGGCTCCCACAGCAATGCCTTCCAGGCCCGGTCCTATGCTTCGAGACGGACTACCCAACGTCTAGCTAAGACGGCCAGAGGCGCGCTAGCATTCGGCACTGCAGCTGCCATCGTCTACTACTACCCCGTAATTACACGCACTATTTCAGGCGAACTTGCGGAGGACGATCAACAAAAGCTTGACAGGTCGAGAGTCAAGCCAACAAAGGCTAAGCTCTCATCGCAGACCCCGGTATCTCAAGCCGATCTCAATGCAATTCCCAAGAGCTGGGATGTTCCGGGCTTGTATGTCTGGGGCTTGAACGCCAGCAAAGTAGCAGACCCCAATTCCCAGGAAACGTACGTGCGGGTACCTAGACGCATCAAGCACTTTGACGGACAGCTTCTCCGCGATGTCAAACTGCGCCACAACTTTGGCGTGGCTGTAACAGAAAGGGGCGACATTGTCCAATGGGGCAAGGGATTTGACCAGGACAACTTTGAGCCTACGACGACACTGAAGGGCAAGGACATTGTCAAGATTGCCGTTTCGAGTGACCGTATTATTGCTCTGGCGGCCAACGGCGGCGTTTACTCTCTGCCTGCATCCAAGACGGATCTCATTGCCGACAGAAAAGACTTGGAAGCGGAAGGCCAAAAGAATACGAATAGCGGCAGCTCATGGCTGCCATCCTTTTGGTCATCTAGCAATGCTTCGCCCGGCCTGGCCTTCCGCACCATCACCCCGGCTAAGTTAGCTCGTGGCGAGAAGGTCACTGACATCAGCAGTGGGACTGACCACTGCCTGCTACTAACCAGTGCAGGCCGTGTGTTCTCTGCTGCTTCTAGCACCTCCAAGTTCCCAGCTCACGGCCAGCTAGGCATCCCTGGCCTGACTTGGGACAACCGTCCCGGCGGTCCTTACTATCAGCCACATGAAATCCCCAGCCTCAAGGACGTCCATGTCGTTCAGATCGCCACTGGTGACAAACACTCTGTTGTGCTTGACAAGGATGGCCAGTCGTTTGGCTTTGGTGACAACATGTTTGGACAGCTGGGAATGCCTAACCCTTCGGGCACCACACAAATGGACAAGCCTGTGAAGATTTCTAGCCATGCGATGTACGGCCGCTCGGCTGATGCCAAGATTGGCAAAATTGCTGCTGGCGGAAACAACACTTTCTTTGCTGCGGCAAATCCCAAGTTGCCCGAGTCGGTCGATGTCTGGGCGGCAGGCCAGGGCCATCTAGGCAGTCTGGGCACCGGACACTGGCTTCACATGACATCGATCCCCAGCAAGATGCGCGCACTATCGGGGCTGACCGAGTTCAGCGATGCAACAGGCACCCTGGTGCCCATCCGAGTTGGCGAGCTGAGCGTGGGCGCAACTCACTCAGCAGCAATCCTAGACGAGGCTTCGCCACAGGCTGGACGTGACGTATTAGTGTGGGGAGGCAACGAGCACTACCAGCTGGGTACAGGTAAACGGGCAAACCTAAGCGCGCCGTCGAACATCCCACCACCGTTGGATGGGGCGGAGGGATCGCAAGTGGCCGAGTCACAGAGATTGCAAGCGGCCCCGAAGAGGACGACAATACTAGATGGCAAGAAGCGCCACAGTGTCTCGCTGAAGCAGGAGATAGAGTGTGGCGAGTATGTCACGGCGCTGTACTCGACCCCTAGTTGAGGGGACAACAGCATGTATGGAAGTAGGGGGTTATTCAAACGCTCGCCGGCCTACTATTGGGCTAGTTTGTGAGTCTGTGTACTTTTATATTATATGTATGTGATGGAGGTTCCGTCGATTATAATTTGTACTTGCACGTGTACTACTTCTGTTTCCTTGTTCCAAGGGATTTATATATACTGAAATGTTTCGCAAGGTTATCCTTGGACGGGCTGAGCTTAAATTTGGGTGTGCTTTTTTCTTCTCGGCGACGCTAGGGTTAGCTGATTAACCCAGGGCATTGGTGACTTGGTAGAGCAGTCAAAAAAGCCTTCGTGGGTCTGTCTGCGTCGCTTGATCTTGGTGATTTCAGTAACGTTGAATATGCTCAAATCACATCAGCCCAAAAAAGCCCTTCTCAACTATTTACGGCCGGGAAATGCACGCGACTGTGGTTCGTTATTTTCGTTGTATGATTTATTCCTCTTTTTTTTTTTTTTTGCATGCTGCCAAAAATACGTAGTAATCTAAAAGAAACACTTTCAACGCCGCCGTGCCTAGACGCCCATCAGAAGGGTCGGCTGCTAAAAAGAACAAAAAAGGAAGGCCAAGCTTTCTGACTTGAGTGGCGCCATAGCGAGGAAGAAGCCCCCCAGGCCTTGAGATTGAAACAGGGGGGCCAAGGCTAGAATTGGAAGCTTTAGGGGAGAATCAGGCGGGGCTTGGGCCTTTTAGGCTGCGAGGGGCTCCCAAGTGATGGGCTTCTAGAGGGTGCTTCAAGGCGCTAGGCCACACAGGGCTCTGCTCTATGGGCCACATGCAGCTGTCGCACAGCACACCACTGCAGTCCTAAAAACATGGCCAATCATAGCATGTAGCCCACAACAGCCCAGCTCAATATGGCACCATTTCTATGGGAAGAATTAGCGCACTTATTTCTTGTTTATTTTATGCTTGAGATTGTCGCGCTACTGGCGCTCATGTGTCCGGCGATCACACACCACAAAATCCCATACGCAACAGCACACGATAAACAAGGCACAGATTGATCGTAGGCATGGCTTATTGCACTCGAACTTTGCTCGCCTGGAGAGAAAAGTAGCGCTATCCAAATCTGCACCCGCTCAGCTATCTATCAGCTGCACCAGGCCAGGTCTTTCTAAGCGGTCATCCCATCGTCGCACCTCGTCTACCCCCCCCTCGCTATTTCCCGGATGGCAGAATAGCAGCCAACCAGCCTGCATTCGATGACCGCTCTATTGTCTGCGCAAAGCTTGACGTAGGCTCTCATTATGCGCCTGCATTAACGCCCATAGCGACAGTGACAGCGACAGCGACAGCCTTAACCCGTTCTATTGTTCGCTCGGGTACGCACATACACAACAACAACAACCACACGCCTGTCCGGGGCGCTCGTCCCCGCCATTGTTCCCACTGCGTGCGTGCCTTGTTCCCTTTTCTTCTTCCCGCCGCCAGAAAAGTCTATCTTGGGACGTAGCCGATAAGACCCCCGTCCACCCTGCTTGCTTGCCTGCTTGCTGTGCCGGTGCATTTCTAAGCTCTGTGCTTCTTTACTTTTTATAGAGCGCACTATATAGCCTTGCTTGCACCACCACTGCACAAGCTGGCATAAGAAAGCCATGTAGTCTTATTCCCGGAAGGTGAGCAGCGGCCAAGCCAAGCCAAAGCAGCCAACGACAAGGGGCATAAGAGATTCACCAAAAAAGAAAGAAGGCAAAAAGACAAAGACTTCTGAGGGCTAGATGAAGCTCAGACCTACCTCTGGCCAACCAACCTAGATCAGTCTCAGGCCCATAGACAAGAGGCCGGAGACAATAGCGGGGAGAAACATCCACAAAGCTTCCTCGTTCATACCCCCTGCATGCCTTTCTCCCTGACTGTGTGATCGAGCCGCCTGCCAGCTTTCCTTCAAAATGAACCGGTTTCCCATGCATTGCCGTCGTCGCCAGAGGACTGCTAGTCCACTTGACAAAAACCATCTCACTTCGTCTCTTCCTCCCTCTCCCCCTTCCGCTAGCCATCCTGACTTGGTGGCTGTGTCTGCTCCTGAACCAGTGCCCACCAGGCCCAAACAGCATCTTCACCGTTTACGAACCCTGAAATCTGCCCTGTCTGGCTCGGCCTCTGCATTCAACGCTGCTATAACACTGTCATCGTCGTTACCGCCCAACCCAAGCGCCGGCAAAAGTTCAGGCCAAAGCCAGGGTGCAAGAGTAGCCACAAGTACGAGCGCGCGTCCACAAAAAGAAACGACTGCAGCGGAAACTGTGCCTGCAACCAGTGCTGCAACCGAAGACGCTGTGAAACAAAACCCTAAACACAGGTATAGATATCGACACAGACGTCGGCACAGACACGAGAAGGCACAGCAGCAGCAAGAGCAGCAAGAGCAGCAGCAAAAACAGCAACAGCAGCCTAACGCGAAGGATACGCCTCCTGGCCCCACCAGAAAGGCCTCTGTTTTAAAAAAGACAGACCCTGCTACTACCACCAACCACTGTCATTGCCACCGCTACTGGCGAGACTGCTGAAACTCCAGTCGCAGCAGCAGCAGCAGCACCAGCAACAGCTACCCCCTGTCAACCCCTGCTAGACACTATCGACTCTACTACGCCTAGCCATCGCCAAAAACGTCGCCACCGTTGGGCTGGAGATAAAGATAAGAAGAATACTACCACTGCCCTTACTGCTCAGGCCACAACTACGCCCGCACTCACATCTAGCTCCCCACCCCAGATCGCTGCCGTCCCGCTGCAGCCTCCGCTGCAGTCCTCGCCATCGTCCTTGGTATTCCACTCCCAAGCTGAAAACACAATCACCAAAAACGAGGCCACAGCCTCGCCAGCAAACCCCATGCAAATCCAACTGCAGCAGATGCCTAGCGCTACTTTTGAAACCATTCCGCCAGCGTCGTCCATCTTGACGATTACCACCAAAACCACGTCACCACAGTCAGCTGTCGCCTTTGCTGTTGCCACTGCCACTGCCACTGCCACTGCCACTGCCACTGCCACTGCCATTGTCACTGCCAATCCTACTTCTACTTCTCCCTCTACTTCGACCGTTACTACCAGACCCAGTACCAGCACAGCTCCCTTTATTCCCCTTCGCTCAAAGCCCATCCGTGCCGATCGCATTCCCGTTGCGTTCCGCAACCTGCAAATCCGCAGCCCAATGAAACGTGCACGATCGCCCGCTCCGCCGCCCATTTCTACTGGCGCTGCTCTCCACAACCCCTCTATCAATGCAATCGCTGTTGCTGCCCCACCGTCGACCGGTGCCACGTCTACTGTCGCCGACTTCCCGCTATTAGCCACCTCTTCTTCGCCCGACATGACCTCCCAGCCAAGCTCTGCTCAAAACACTCATAATGGCAATAATGCACGAGCAGACTTGGACTCAGGCCTGTCAATTGTTGCTACTGGCACTACTGCCAACACTGGCACGGCCCCTTCACAAAACACTCCACGTCGTAGTAGCTTTAGCGGGAGTGTCAGGATGGAAAAGAACAAAAAAGGAAATGCCAGCGCCGCTCAAAAATCAAAACTCCAGTCTCCAGCCATCAGGCCAAAGCCTCCGGCATTCTCTAACTCGCCCTTCTGGGGCCATGGGAACACTGCCACCAAAAACGCCGATACTTCTTCCATGGCATTATCAAGCTCACACAAACAATGGACCAACTCGTCCAGAGTACTCTCTCCACTGTCTGTGACATCAATGATGAACTCAAGCTCGGCCTCTGCAAGTGCGGCAGCAAACAGAAGAAGTAATGGCGTTCGCACGCCATCTCCCAAGGGCGTCAAAATGCCTCTCTTCATGACGTCGTCTATCCAGGGTAAGTGACAATAATATTTACTGCTTTATATCGCTACCTCCTACTCTTATTCCCCCCCCCCCCCCCGTTTCCTTATTATCTTGCACCATTCACCATTGCTAATGCATCCTTTGTCTTATGCACGTAGACATCAAAGCAAAATTCAACGAGCTTACTTGGATCGAGCGGAACCGGATTGCCTTTGGCAACAGGCGTCCTAGAACCGACAACTGCACATCCTCACTGGCACGACCCGCCACTGCCTCAGCATCTCTATCTAGCCCGTCGGAGCCTAGAAACGGAAACAACCCCTTCAGCCCTTCCCGCAGGCTATCATTTCGGTACCCAGAGCACGCCCAACCGGATCTTGACCGCTACCCAGACATCCTGCCGTGGAAGCATAATCGTATTGTTCTCAATGTACCCAAGGGGACCCAGAACTACGTCAATGCATCGCCTATCACGCTGGTTTCGCCTAACGACTCTGCAAACCTGCCCGATTTGAGATATATTGCTATGCAGGGTCCGACACTGGCCTCGACGCCATATGTATGGCGTATGGTATCGGAGCAAATACAAAAACAAGTTGTGATTGTGCAGCTGACCAATATGGTTGAAGGCCGGAGACAAAAGTGCTTTCCTTATCTTCCCCTAGAAGAGGGCAGTGTGATGCACTTGAATGACAAAGACATTTGGAATGATGGCTGGCGGGCATCGATCCGCTTTGTCTCCAGGAGAGTTCTTGCGGATGGGGCCATTGAGTCGACAAAGCTGGTGCTACGCGTGGAATATACGGACAGCTCTAGGAAGCCTCGCGAGTGGACTGTCCGTCACCTTTTCTACACTCGCTGGCCTGATTATGGCGTTCCTACAGCCGAAGATCTGCCTGCCTTTTTGCAGCTGATTGAGCTGTCGCAGCACTACAGCAAAGACACGCGCGATCCACGTATTGTGCACTGCAGTGCTGGTGTTGGCCGTACAGGTACTTTTATTGCATTGGAGTTTTTGAAACGCGAGCTGGACATGGGCTTCCTGACCGGCGATGGGCTGTCTCTGGGAGGTGGAAGCATGGCACCGCCTCCACTGCCCGAAGAGATGTCGCCGGTGACACCAGGCGGTGTGGATACTCGCAACGATCTTATCTTTAGCACAGTGGACTGGATGCGTGAGCAGCGCAAGACCATGGTGCAGTCCGAGTCGCAGTATATGTTCCTATATCAAATGCTACGGAAGCTCTGGACGGATCGGTACGGGCTTAGTGTAGAGGATGTTGCAGAGTTGGCGGCTAGGGCACAATGATATGGGGGGTTTGTGAGGCATAGAGGAAAAAGAGACCATAAACATAGAATGGGCAAGTTAGAGAGAGGAGAATAGACTGATAGCATGGCCGGATGGGTAGCCTACAGATAGAGGCATATCGTCCCCTATTCTTTTGGCTTGTTTCCAAATACCCCCGGATTTACTTTGATCAGTCTGGATTTACTGCATATTCCGTATGAAATCTACGCCGCTAATATTACCAACGAAACGATGCTTGGAGTCATACTACAGATCTAATATGGACTTACACGGGATTTTGTGTAATGAATCACATGGCGATAGATACAAGGGTAGGATCAGATAGAGGAGAATACAAAAAAAGGCATGATGAAAATGCAGATGAAGTGGCACAGTTATCAGAGACACGGGCGTTTTGAACTGCGGCATATCTAGATCCTCGACTCTTCACCGACTGTTGGGGTGGGCTGGTGGAGGGAACGGAATGATGCATTGCATGCAAGACAAGACTAAGCAGATTAAAGAAAGAGAGAGGGAGAGGGAGACAGGGAGACAGGGAGACAGGGAGACAGGGAGAGAGAGCAAGACAGTAGTGATGTGATAGTGAGGGCGGGAGGAAATCTCAGCGACAATAGAGGACAGCGCAAGGGAAGGAGTAAGCTGTTTCAAGGGGAAGGATGAACGAATGTTGATGGGTAGCAGTCGTAATAGGATCACAATACAACACTTTGCTCGAGTCCACGTATCCACGTATGCACTCGAGCTGTGCAGTTGCATCGACAGCTGACCAAAAGTTAGTACCCCCGCACGCACGATATAACTCTAAGATCAGGCCATATCGCATCAAACCAGCACGCAATGTAGCTCTATACTGGCTCGGATCTCGAGTCCCTGTGGATCTGGGAACAGGAGCAAGAGTGAGATCAAAGATCAGGCCCAAGGCAAGGGATGCGAAGATAAATCCAGAGGAAATAGGTACGTCGTGGAACCTGGCCTCAAACCGGGAACAGGGAAATCGGCCACATCAAAATGATGGGCGATCAGAGGACGTGGGGAGAAAGGGAACACGGAGGAGGACAAAGCCCAGGAAAAATACAATAGAGCTGGCACGGAGATAGCGTAGTAGTGCTGGCCTGGAAGCAAATGATGATATGTATGTCTTGGTAAGGCTCTAGTTATGTTTCCTCTTGTTTCTGCTCGTCTGAGGCGAGCATGTGATTATTCCAAAATGTAAGCGTTGAACAGGAAAAGAGTAAGGGTAAGAGCGAGATAGACGACGAGAGTGAGCAAGAATGCAAGTATTGAGTATCATTGCATACACGGTTGTACTACAAATAGCACGTTAAAGCACGTGCATCGACGACCAAGCCTATTTGCAGTATGACAGGTTGACAGAATATTAACACCAATGGCGAGCGAATGTGTACGCATTTCGATCAAGACAACAGGGAGGAAGGGCATATACAAAAGACAGCCAAGAGAAGTCGATGAGGAGAAAGCAGCACAGCTTTAGCAGCGAAACTCCGCTAACAGCTTTGAACGAAACAAGCACAAGGCAAGCGAAAGACGAAGAGAAACAAAACGGGGAACAAGACTGTGGGCAAAGTGCCCCCCCTCGCCGCTCGCCGCTCGCCGCTCGCCCTCGCCCTCGCCCTCGCCCTCGCCCTCCCCATTCCTGTCGGCCGAGTGAGCGAGGCCTTGCCTGCCATTGGAAAAGAACCAACGGGAACCAAAAGAAAGTCAGAAAGACACGGCCGTGGATGGAAGGAAAATTTCCCGATTGGAGGACCTACACTGTTGATGTGATACAATACTTTATTGTAATAGTAATGCCTACAGCGCCGGCAGTACCCTGGTATCAAGCAAGAAACGCAAGACAGCTCTGACATCGACCATCCCCTTGGACTGTAGCTAAGAGGAAATGGACAGATGTGCCTCCTGTCCGTTGCCCGTACCTAGGGGCGCTTCCTTTCCAGGAGGAGGCCAGCCATTCAGCCTGTCTATGATGGTGACCGGGAGAAGGCTGTGGCCTCTTAGCTCCATCAACCTCTAACACCAGGCAAGTAAATAGCCTGAAGACAAAAAGAGGCCAGCACTCCTAAAACACGAGGCACATTGATTGATTAGCCAATCACAGTTGGGGGCTACCCGGGGATGGCAAGCAAGACGACATTTTACAGCTGGATCAGGCGTTTTACCGTTGGCTCATAGTCCGCGTGCAAAAAGAACGCTATGTCGGTGTCGGTGTCGGTGTTATGCATCCAGCAAAGCAGCCCTGGTAGGAGAGCAAAGTAACTTGCCCGTTTTCGTACTTGTACGCGTTGATGTATGTATATATATATATATATATTTACATACATGTACATGCCCACATTTGTGTGTACAGTACGAATGCATGCGAGTGTACGACGCACGCTACTATGTAGCCAGCACTGTGCTCGTCCTGTTCATTCCCTGGTGTCAGTGGTACCGCGCCTTAGCTAAGCTGGGCTACTACTCTCTCCGGCTTGCTGATTGTACGACAACGGAGCCAGCACCACGGCTGGAATCACAGCCAGCTAGCACCTTATTTAATCGTCTGCAAAAAAGGCTTCTTGTTTTTCCACATGCCATGCCATTCCATAGCACGCCAGCGCCAGCGCCAGGAATGAATCCGTCGTATTGCTGCGAAATAACAGTAGGTAGACGTAAAATAACACAATCACAATCAGCGCCAGCGCCAGTGCCATCTTCCGTCTTGGCTTGAATCCGCTAGGGAAATATCCGACCATAAAGGAGAGCACCTTGGCCAGCAGCATCAATCACTTCGCACAGTGCTTTGTTAGTTTGTCGAGTCTAGGCTGTATCGAGTTTGGCACGTCTTTTTGGAGACACCGTAGCGCAGTCTTGTCTTTTTGGCTTGTTCCGGCTTTGTTCTTCCTGCGCTAGCAATGGGCAAAAAGGTACACCAAAAATACTTTCCAGGAAGAGCGATTAGGAGCAAGGAAGAGGTGGAAAAAAAAAAGGGGACATGCGACGGGAGTAACTGCCCGGGTACTATTTTGTAATGACAAACGCTAATTTGGAAAAGGGAAACTAGCTGCACGAAACTGTCACTAAAAGCAATAAAAAGATTGGCGGTGAGCATCGAGTCAAGGCAGGTATGGGAAAGCGCTCTGTGCAAACGGGATGACTTGCCTTGTTGCTGTCTCTCATGTGCTTTTCCTCTGCCCAATTGGCTATGGTGCCTTTTTACTTCCTTCTTTTTCTGTTTTGCTCTACTTGTTCTCTTTTGAATCAAGAAGGAGCTCCCCAGCCTAGAACTAGCCTTCGTTTGCCTAGTTAAACCTGCATGCAAGTAGTTGCTGGGTTCGTTCGCACACATGCAGCACACAAAAAAGCCACCCGCACAAATAGAGCAGGAAAAAAACCAAATAGGTCAGCAATTGAGAAGGAAGCGTCATGCACACCGGCAGGAGAAGAAAAAAAAAAGAAAAGGCTACTTCCCTGCTTGCAGCTGCCCTTGCCTAGGATAGCCGGGATATCAAACGGCAAGCCAAGGTTAGCCAGCAAGCTAAGCCAGTCAGTCTTCTTTCGACTTCGATTACCGGCCATCCATGGACTTTGCTTCCTTCCTATTCCTTTCACACAACTTTTTTTTTTCTTTCCCACTTGCTTCTTTCCTTTTCTCCCCTTTCTTATTCATTTCAAATTTTTTTCTCTTGTCCACCCCTCCTTTTGATCTTCACATAAAGGCTTGCTAGGTGTCTTATCTTTTTCTCTTCTCTTCTTCTTTTTCTAACGCCCTGGACTTGGCATATCTTCTTTCTTGCTTTGCCTACATTTCAACTTCTACCTGTTTCTTGTTCGTTGCACTTTAATCATGGCTGTGCGGGTTTATACACTGGCTTAAATGCCCTGTAAACTGATATCAAGCCCGTCCGTCCGTCTCGCCCACTCGCTCGCTGCTTTCTTGCTTGTCATCTCCATACAGCCTGCTCATTCCAACAGTTGATTGATTGGTAAACGTCACGTCAAGCAAGGTCTCTAAACGGCCCCAGCCATTGCCGTCAGAATTACACTACCGATTCGATACGTGTTCGCAATAGTAGCAGCAGCCCAAGTCTATAAAGCCTGCCTGACTGACATTCCTACCTTGTGGTCTATCTGCTCTCTATAACCACTTCTTTCTGGTGCTCGCAAAACACCGCCCTTTCTATTTCCACGCCATCGCTCTTTCTACGAAATTGCCGCTTTGCCTTTGTTAGACCTTCAAGGCTCCCCGTCAAGCGTGTGTTTCCTCGAACTCAACCACGATTCTTTCCTTCCACTCCTTGCTCCGTTTCACTTCCAGCTCTGTAGCCTGCTCAAATCACGGCTTTGCACTCTCCGTCCCAATCTGAAACGGGTTATTCAGCCCGTTCCACTTCAGCAACCGACACATCCGTTAATATTCCTGCCCATATTCTTTTGAACGAAAATGACAACAATTGTAAGTGTGGCTTGTTATTCTGTTCCTTTCTTTTCTACGCTCCTTGTGTTTTTGCCTTGATTATGCTCTCTGCCCCTCCCTCGGTATAGCTTATGGCTTTCTCAGCCCAAGCTAACTAAGCGGGCCTATTATGTTGCCCAATAATCTCCAACATGGAGTAAAACGTCCCGAACTATACATATCCATATTATACAAATCCTTTCTTTTCCCCTCGAGCGCACACAAAACTACTACTGCGCAAAGGAAGTTTCCATTTTAATCTTTGCCCACGTTACGCTTACTGTCGTCCTCAATCCCATTGGATCAAGAACGAACGGTCAAGTCATGTCTGATTATAGATCCATCTAATCCGCACTTGAAATTGCCGAGTCCTTTTTGTGGCTTTTTACCTTCTCGGCTAGTAATAGCCTACGATGATGGTCCTTCCTCCCACCTGCAACCCCTTCTACATGTCCAACCTTTTCCCCTCGAACGCCTTTTTTTTTTTCCGGGGGAGGGGGAGCTTCCCCGATGTCGCTGCCTGCTGGTTATTTACTCCTTAGATCTGCTCGTTGCTTTGGCTGCGGTCTGCTCCACCTCAGGACCTGAAAAGCTTCTTGATCCTGATCCTGTAGATCTGCCTCTTTACCGATCATCACATTGCCTTTGCCTCGCTTTGCCTTCCACGTATAACCACTTATTTCCGCCTGGGTAATCGTCAGAGTGGCCAACCAGCAGTGCATCTGTCTCTCCATCCCAAACGAACAATCTAGCCTTTTTTCACACTGGGTCAAACTGTTGCTTGTTTCGACCACCTGCAGCTCGCCTATCAAGAAGCTTGTCTAGTTTCCAGGAACGGAACAAAGTTTAGATCTATAACCGTACCCTCTGTCTAATCCATCATGGCTTACCACATTATCTCATATTACAACTTTTTTATACCTTTTTCATTTGCCAATAGGCGCATCTTCTGTCCCTTTAACACTTTGATTACTTGCATCCATGAACAAAACCAAGGCACAGATTCCAGAATCACTTCACTGATTATTAGCGATCGAGGTTTATTTTTAATCTCGGTTTCTTCGCTTGAATCTTTCTTCACGTTCCCAAAGTTGAAGTGCAGATGGCAATGTCAATCTCGAGCTATCTGGCAGACCAATTGTTTCATTCCAACATTCTATCCAAGATTGAGAAAATAGGAAATTAAAAAAAAAATCAAGCTATCAAGTATGACTGCTTTGGTTCTTTGAATTTTCTATTGCACATTTACTTGTCCCAGTGGACTATATCACATCAACACATGACAGGCTACCTATTGGTGTAATGTTGCGGACCCCCCTGTTTGTTTGCACTGGTGGTCACTATTAGTCCACCCGTCTTTAGGTTCTCGCTGCTTTCTGTGCTCCCACCATCACTCTTTTGCCCTTACCTCATTCATCATGCCAATAAGTCCCCGAGCGCAATTCTTTGTGTTGCTATATCACAAGCATCTATACTTGGGTATATATAGTGCCTGCGCTCATTTATATACTACGCGCTGCCGCGCTCGGTCATGGCCAACTTCTTCTTAAACCCTCCCCCCCCCCTTGTCAACCACATCGTTGTCTTGCTTTGCCTCTTGTATTCTGATTGATAACGCGTCCATCCCTCGAACCTTTCCGCCTGATCCAATGCTGACACCAAACATACAGCTTTGCCTAGCTCACTACTGTGACACTCATGGCCCTACACCCTTAATAGTCACCGAGGGTGCTAAAGTCCCCTGCTCTACCTGCTATGAAGGCAATAATACCCCCTTGTTGATGACCGGAGATGTCGCCCCCGTGGATTCCCCTGTTCTCGAGCAGTCTCTTCGTCGCTTGAGCACGACTTCTCACAAAGCCTGGTCTTCCCAGTCTTCTGATGAACATAACACACGTGATACTATCATCAGATCGTCTACCGCCACCCCTTCATCACGTGGGTCAATATCTCCCACAGAAACCACGCCTCCCGACAGCCCACGGAAAAGTGAATCTCAGCGTCGTGATTCTGGCTTTAGAAAAACATATGACGAAAATGTAACGCGTAGAGCTGGCCCTTGTGACAACTGCGCTTTGAGCGTTCCCCCAAACATTCGTCAAGCTGCAAGTAATGATGATGGCCGGGCTCCTGTTCTCCGAAGTACCTTGCCATTCTCCAAGATGCCTTCTGGCTGGCAGAACTCACCTCCCTCATCTACGGAATCTGCCGCCAGTGATAGTGAAGCAGATGAGGTTCCATCACGCTCTACCCGGCAAAGAACGTCTACTTCTAGGGCAAGTATGTCTTCAAGTCGCTCTCCCGTTGGTGGTCATGTGCATTATATGAAGTACATTTCCACGAAAGAACCTCTCCAGCCCTCTTCTTTCTCTATAGTCAGAGAGGCCTGCATTCGGACTCTGTCCTTTGAGACACTACCCCGAGGCCCTGTTTCTCGCCTGGGCTCTATACCTGGCTTTGTCACTACTCACAGTGCTGGATACGCAGCCTCAGGCGGACCCATATTCTTCGGAGATCCGGTCGCTGGGTATACGACAGCCTATATCTTCCGAATCTCGGACGTACATGCTCGTGGCCATAAGCGCGTCTATGCCTTCATGGCGATCAGCACCCATGGCGAACGACAAGTGATGCAGAAATTTGACTATCTTGCCCGTCGGTTCCGCCAAATGGCTGCATCCATTCAACAGATGGCTGAAAATGAGGCTGAAAAAGCTACCGATCCATCTCCTAGTCCAGTCTTGACGCCTGGGCCTTTTGCGCCGCCTGCCCTCACTTCCCAATTTGATACATCATCTTCCACAGCATCATCTACAGTTGCGGAGCGGGATCGAGGTGGAAGCAGCTTTCTGTCTAGCGGTGGTGGCGGTCTTACCCGCCGCATGGGCGCAGGCGGGCCTGGTGTTTCATTAAAAGCTCGCGGCTTAGCAGAGCTAGTTGGCCAGCCTGACTTCTTCTATCAGATGCATTCATCCTTCGCCAAGCTCTTGTACGAGATGGAACACAACAAGTACAATTAAGTGCGCAGCTGCAGACGTGAACAAAACCAACAAGCCCCATGGCATGAATAATGTCATCGGGTACAGGTCCTCACGGCGTATTTTCTGTTCGCCTTTCTAGAAGCAATGGGTCTATCTGCATCTACATTTTTCATCCCTACTATTGCCTAGTAAGCCGAGAGGGACACGTCCAACTACTATTTATTTTTACTGCTTCCTTTTTTTTTTTTTTTCCAACGCACACCAACACATACACATAGATGGTCTACGGTTTGTTTGTTTTCTTTCTTTTTCTCTACATGTCTCGCTCTTTTTTGTTATGCGTGCGTGTTCATTCTGCTAAGAGCAGGAGGAAGATATACCCCAGAGCACATTATCATGTGCGCTTTGCTTTACTATTATTTCTTTTCGGTTTTTTTTTCTTTCTTTTTTCCCTGTCGCTTTTCCGTGCCCTTACTCCCTTTTACCCTCTTGCTTTTTACACCATAGACTTGCTGTTTTTTTTTTTTTTTCTTTTCTTACTTCCTTGTTTTTCTCCATGAGCACAGCTACAAATAAGCTGGCTCTTCTCCCCTATTCCATTCCATCTAATCATACATAAATAGCGTGTTCTCTGTGGGAGCTTCAATCTGAATTTTTCTTTTCTGTTTCTCCATCTACTACATGATATAAGCTTGTGATTCTTACTTACGCCTGCCTCCCTTCCCCACAGAGAGGGAGCCAGCTAGCGCACATTAAAATTGGCCTCAATATAACATTGGATGATTAAAAGAAATGCTCTTGTGCGTGTCTGTTTCAATAATCTACCATGTCTTGTATCCAGAATAACACCAACCCCGTATCTTCCGGGTCTCTATTCTTATCCACTAACGTCCATCCCCATTACTAACGAGCAATAGCTACAAAAGTCAAAAGGCTATCAGGAAAACGCCCACATATACCAGCAGACAAAAACCTGTGAAATTTTATGCCAGGTGCTTGCTTGTTTGCTTGTTAGAGCTCTCGCTTATCTGTAGAAATCCAGCTTGTTCTCGTCCGTCGAGGTCTTGACCTGGCTTGAGTACGCGTCTTCCAAATCACTCTGGATGATGTTGTATCTGTTCTTGCGTACAGCACGCAGGCCTGCTTCCTGCATGATGGCTGAAATGACAGCTCCCGAAAGTGGGTCGTTACGGCAAATTAGCGAGTCAAGATCGACCTCAGGCGCCAGACTCATCTTGGAAGCAATGGTGGAGAAGATCAGGCGGCGCTCACGGCGATCGCGCAACGAAGGGAACTCGATCTTGCGATCTAGACGTCCGGGACGCAGCAGCGCGGGATCGAGGGTGTCGGCTCGGTTGGTGGCCATGATGACCTTGACATTGGATGTTTGATCGAAACCATCCATCTGGTTCAGTAATTCAAGTAGAATACGCTGGACTTCACGGTCGGCGCCAGTTTGAGCATCGAAACGCTTGGTGGCAATGGCATCTATCTCATCGATGAAGATAATAGCCGGCGAGTTTTCTCTGGCCATACGGAAAACATCGCGTACCATTCGCGGACCCTCACCTAGATACTTCTGCACGAACTCTGATCCAACGACACGAATAAAACTGGCAGTTGTAGAGTTTGCAACAGCCTTGACAAGCATGGTCTTCCCGGTTCCAGGGGGGCCGTAGAGTAATACACCACGTGGAGGGTCGATACCAATTTGCTTGTACAGGTCGAAGTGGGTGAGAGGAAGTTCGACGGCCTCGCGGATTTCTTGTTTCTGCATATCCAGACCACCAACGTCGGCGTAGGTAACATCGGGCTTTTCATCAGAGCCAAGCATGGCGATGGAAGAATCGGCTTCCGGGGGCAGGATGTCGACAAGGGCATTTGAGTGGCGATGGAGGGCGACTGAGGAGGAAGGCTTAAGCTGCTCGCGATCAAGAGTTGAGAGAATTCTGACGACGTAGTTCGAGCCGGTACTCGACTGCACAATACCAGTGCTGGGGGGATTGCGTTAGAATATTGATCTGGGGCAGAACAGTTGGCCAGATGATGGGAAAAGAACCTACTTTTGATCAATGGCTTCCATGAACTGGCCAATGACTAGGGGAACACTCTGGATTCGTTTGATTTCTTCTTGCGCTCGTACGAGCTCACGCTTTAGACTGCGCTGCTCATCTTTGATGTATTCTTCTTGCAATTGAATGTATCTAGAGGTGTAAATTAGCAAGTGTACGTGCTTGGGGACATGCCCATGTATGATCGAGAAGTGACTACATACTCAAGCTGGCGTTGGAGCTTCTTGAGCGTGGCGTACTCATCGCTGCCATCAGCACCCTGAACATCGAAACTATCGAGAGCTGGTATCGTTGCAGAGGCCTTCTTCAAAGCAGAGCCAGCATTTACGGCTGTCTCAATTGCGACATCAGCCATGATTGCTTGTAGTCAGCGAGACGCGGCTTGGTGATGCTGGGGAAATAGGTAGCGAGGCTGAAGTCGAGCTAGCTTTCAAAGAGCTTTGGAGCAGCCGCGAGCGTGCGTTTCGACGTCGAGAGAAAGGAGAAGTGGGCTAGAGCTTAGTTGAGAGAGTGCAACTATAGAGGTTGTGAAATAAGAGCTCCTCAGATATGTGCAGACCGTTGGCGGCAATATCTGTTGCACAGTTGTACGTGATTTGTTGATAGTTCTTAGTGATGAGGATGAGGGCAGGGCAAGTCCAAAACGAGCTGGCCCATAGTGAGCATAGCTTCAGGCTGACAACGGTCGACGTAGCCTAGACGGCTAAACGCCGGTAGATTGCACTGATATGCAGACATCACGTGCTGATAAAGGCTCGTCCGGTCCCCACCCGATATCGCAGATGCTCGGCATGGCGCTTGGCTTCTTACATTTTGGAGACCCCCAGTTTTCAAGGTCAAGAAGGAATTCCCGGGAAGTACGGCGCCCCAGTTTAGACGTAGGTGTTTGTTACTACCGAGCTGCTAACATAGGGAGAGTACTGTAGCAGTCCATGCTTATCGCACATTGCAACCTGGACTCTTCTGTTTGTTGGAAGGATCGCAGTGTGCGATGTAGTATGCTATGAAGACAAGAAATGCCATCGTATGCGCAGCACTGCTCTTGTCTCGGAAAACGTAGCAGTGTGTAGGCTATGGAGGCGTGTGCGAAGCAGAGTCGGATGCACGTGCTGTTGTGTTGTATACAGAGAGCGGCCTTGGGAATTGAGGCTCTTGGGGCAAGGAGCCCGGCGAAGGCGAGCTGAGGTAGGAGGCAAGAGTAAGGACTCGCAGCTTATTTACATGTGATGCTTGTGGGTGTTGGCTTGGGCTGGCAAGACTCTTTGCTGGTTTGGGAAGAATATAGGCCGGGCAGGCGGGCAGGCGGGCAGGCAGGCAGGCAGGCAGGCAGGCAGGCAGGCAGATTTTAGTGGGGGACCTGGTGGTGGTTGTCTTCTAACCGTTATGGTACATGCTTGTGCTGGACGATATACGAAGTACATTGTACATGTACCTTCAAGCTGCACCAGGCCGTACTTAATCTCCAATCTGAGAAATCATTCTTGTCTTTCTTGTCTTTCTATTTTTCTTCTTTTCTTCTTTTCTTCCTCCATGTTTTTCCTGCCGCCGTCTTATCGTGATTTCTTTCTCTTCTCAGCTTAGCTTTTCCCTCTTCTTTTTTTCTAAGCCATTCAACATTACATTATCTGGTGTTGACATCTACCACTCTGTCTCTTGTTCTACTCCCTCTTTACCTCTGCAAGCTTTTTGCTCTCTCTAGCTTCAAGTTTGTTGCTGACTGTTCTGATCATTCTCATCGCCTTGTGATACACTCTCCTGCTTCTTCTAGTCTTGGCGATAACTGTCTTGGCTGACATCTGTTTTGTCCCTACTTTTCCTTGTGATTCTTCTCTGTTGCTTGCTCTACGACCATAATATTTCTCGACTTGTGATATCCCCCATTGCTTTAATCTCTCCATATTCTACAAACCCCTTCTCTCATTGTAGCCAGCATTTGGCTAGCTGTCGTGGCGGCGCCCATCTCCCATTTTTGAGGCGAAGACGAGCTGTTTTTTCTCTCTTGTTTCCGTCTTTGTTTTTCAGGTTCCCTGCTGGTGTTTCATGGTACGATCCAGACCAAGAAACCCTCCCAACCTGGTACCTCTACATACTTCCCAGCGTATTACTTCTCTTTAATTGCTAGACGCCTTGTTTTCTCCTAGCATATTTTTTCCCCGGACACTCCTTGTCTTGCCTTCCCGTGAAGCTCCGATACTACAGCACACGCCACCATCACACGGTGTACATCGCCATATTTCCTGCTGCCGCTCCAGTCGCCATGTCTTCCTCTATTCACATTTCCACTCAAGCCTCGACTCCTCAATCGGTCGCCTCTTCATCTCGACAGTCTTCTATCTCCTCCGTCTCCTCATCCCCCACGTCGCCATCACCAGCTCAGTCTGACAAGAGGGCTATGGAGAGAAACCGTCGTCGACCCAGCCTCCTCAGTACGTCATCCCTTTATTTGATTGTTTCGCCAGAACGCCTCCGGATGTTTCTAACACGTTGATATTACAGGCTCGGCTATTTCTCAACAGGAGACCACACATGTTGATATCGGCGGTCCAGACTCCCCTCGCCTGGTAAGCGTCCCTTGTTTAGCGTCACTTTGTTTGACATAGTGGCTAATGCAGCGACAGATTTCCTATCTTTCCTCCAGTCAAGGCTTCTACTGGAACCCAGGTAAGTTTTGCATTAGTCAAGCTTGTCTCGCCTTTCTGACCTGTCTCCAATTTACTAATTTTTTGCCTGCAGAAATCTTCCTGCCATCCTATATCGACTGCGACTATGTTCCTCTCGAACTCCGCCGTGATACCGTGCACGAAATTCACATTACCGATGAGGAGGCCCAGATGCTGCTGCCACAATAAACGCAGAGTCGTTACATTGTATAATGCTCTATCTTCTAATTAGCTGGTTGGGGCTCCTGCGTCATTTCACTTGACGATTCGACATGCTCAGCATCATATTCCCTTGCGATATGATGTGCTTTAGATTCTTCCAAGGTCGAGGCTCTTCAGCATCATCTTCTTTGCTGTCTTTTTTTCTTACTCTAGTTTCTTTTTCTTCTTTCGGAACCGCCCAAGTGGCAGATGGCGTTTGCAGTTGTTGTTTTTTGTTCGTTTCTTACTGTTTGGGGCAGACTTGAAGATTGTTTTCCGCATTCTGCCGATTAGTTGAATTGCTTCGCAACCTGTTTACTATTTCTACTACTCTATCTATTGCTGTTTATCCCTCCCCCCACTTAGCTAGGCCTCAATAACGGTTGACAACAAGCATGCGCATATGCAAAGTCGACTAGTGAACTGGCATGGCTTGGCTGTATCCTTGCCACATACATTTCCTATGTTGTCCTGCCTCACGCCTGTACGTGCAGTGCAGCTTTATGGATTATTTGCGTTACATTTCTTTACAAGTCTATATACTTTATATACTTCATTAACCGGGCTTCACGCTTACACATACTCCGCTATTTTCTGTCTCCCAATATCAATATGGTGACGCCGTACTTCAGTCTTGCCTAGCCCCATAAACCCGTTTTGTACGCCATTTTCTATGGCCGCCATAGTACAGCGAAATCTGCAGTCAGTTCATTTATAGCAATATAGTCCGTAATCGCATAGTCTAAAAATCCAAGCGCACCTTTGGCGTGTTAACAGCTTGATAACAGCCACTGCCTCGTTTCTTACGCCTGTTCCTTAATACTGCATGGATGCACGCACGGGGAACCTCTTCCATAACTTCTCGAATCCCTCAATGACGTGAAATGAGATCATTGGCGAGCCAGTACTGGTCCAAGATAACGATAAGACCGACGGACGAGACCCACTTCTGGTGGGGCCATAAGCACGGGAGTTCTAGTGGAGTAATAAAAAAAAGGGGGGGCAAGAAAGCTTAGATCCTGGGTTACACTAGTTATTATCGATAAGGCTGCTGCTTTCTGGGGCTGGCTGGGCTAGGCTGAACGGCGAGTTAGCGTTAAGCTGTTCTGGTTTTGGATTGCCATATGATGAACGACGAATGGATTTCCAGCTTTAGCTTTGTCTTTGTAGGCGATCTGGCGATGCTTCATTGTGCAGCAGACCACCGGGGTATGTAACAACCTTAGCTACTCTTTTAGACTACCGCGCGCCATCTCGATTAGCCTGCACCGCCTGCAGACCCTACCACCATGAGTGGTCCAGTAGCCCATCGCAAAATCGAGCTCCAGAGTCAGGAAGACCTTTCATATCTGCTCGGCAATGTTCGACGTGCTGCAAAAGAGCGTTTGGACGAGGCTTTCCCTCCCGTGGAAGGCGACGATACCGAAGACGAGCTACGCACGAAGATTGAGGAGCTCGTGAACGAGGTACCACTATATATAACTCCAAGACCTCACTTAGAATATGTCATCGGCCAACTAACGTTTTTTTTTTCCTTCTCAATTCAATGCAGTACATCCACAAGACCTTCACCTTCGCAGCCCCCAACCTCTCTATCAATGGACTCCCTGTTGACCCCGCCCCATTCCTATCCGGCTCCGCACAGGACACCAGCAGCCCGGCACTTGCCGAGGCGTACGAGCCATTCAATGAGCGAGCTCATCAGCGGGTGCTAGATCTTGCGCGTGAAGAGGAAGACCTGCTAGCCGAAATTGCCGCGCTCAAGCACAAGGTCCCGCAGCATGTGGCCGGCCATCTTGCCGAGCAGTTCCGCGAGGCCACGGCCGCCGATGAGGATGCGGCACGCACTTATGCCGAAGCTGCTGTGCGTGACGCGGTTGCTCGTGCTCGCGCCGAGCTAACGCAGGACGAGACGCTTCAGAAGGGCTTGGTCAGGCAGGAAGAGGTCGAAAAGAGGTATGGAGCCGCACTGGAGGCGTTGAGAAAGCTAACAAGAGATACGCCATCAACGGTCGCTAAAATGGAGAGGGCTCGGGTAGCAGGAGAGTATGTAGTGACACAAGGTCGCTAGACTATGGGGGAGAGTGGGCAGGGGCAGAAACTTTGATGTACTTTGCATGCTGCATGCTACATGACAGAGTTATATATCCATCTATCCACGCACACACATGCTGTCTTTATTTCACCCAGAGCCAAAGATGCTTCCATCTTGTGTTGAATGAAAGTAGAATGGTATTGAAGTAATGTATATGAACAAGAAACCGAATACAAAAAAACCATGGAACAATATCATAACGTTATACAGTTCACATGACAAGATGAAAAGAAGACATGCCAGCAAGACACGAGCTACTACACTAAGCTATTTAGCTAGCATGGGGAGGCAGAATGCAGAGAAGCTTCAGTTAAGCGGAATGCGGTGATAGATGTGCCGCCATGCGTACTTTATTTATCCTTCACATAACCATTGGTTATTCTACAGCCTCTTTTCTCTTGGAAGGAGCTTCTTACGCAGCAATCTTTTCGCCCTCGGCAGGCGTGGGAGCAGGGGCAGACTGCGTGGCAGTGGCAGTGGCAGTGGCAGCAGTAGTAGAATTCTCCCACTTAGCGGGACGAGCCCACTGGGGGTCTCTCCACGGGCCAGCGTCACTGGCAGAGCAGCCACCCTCGCACTTGCATACTCCACCGAACTTCTCGGGTAGGTTCTCAGCGGGGACCTGCTTGGAAAGTGTTTCCTTGTAGTCAGAGCCTAGGATGTGAATTTTCCCCACAGTCACCGGATCAAGCCAGCGCTTGACAACACCCCAGATGCTCGAGAAGCCCCAGGGGGAATTGATGATATATAGGCGACCCAGACGTTCAGGGTAGTAGTTCTGCGACAGCTCGGAGGCCTTCTGCACGTTGTTGTAGACTTGAGGTATCCGGGTAATGGAGACGCCCTTGAGGTCCATGATGGTGCAGCAGGTTTCAAGCAGATGGCCAGATTTGCGTGAGCAGGCAGGAAGACGGGGATCGGCAACACGCTCGTACTCGACAGCGAGATTAGTGAGCATACGTTCGGGCGTAGTAACCTTGTACATGGAAGCGACATCGATCTGGCCTAGCTCCTCAATGTAAACGGGACGGCCATCCTATAGACTTTGTTAGCGGCAGGGCCAGAGCACCTCAGTATGGCAGGGCAGATGTTATGCTGTGGTGTATGACGCACCTTGTCAGTCTTGTGGTAATATTGGGGGTAGAACTTGGCAACCTCGGCCCGCTCAGCAAAGTCCCAGGTAGGAAGAATCTCGTCGAGCTGGGTGTCCTTGCGCCATTTCTCGCATACCACGAACATTTGCTTTGCCAGCATAACATCGAACTTGCGTGCACGTAGGAAACGAAGCTGTTGAGGAAACGAGGATAGGGTTAGCTAAATACATAGAGCAATGAATATCCGGCTACAAAAAGGAACATACCAGAGTAAGCGTGTCCAGACGGCTAGTATAACCCTCAGCCTCGAGTAGTAGACGAAGCTGTTCAACCTGGGCCTGCTGCTCAGGAGTCAGATAGCCGGGATGGCCAGACTGAGGCTCAGCGGCAACGGTCGGGAATTCGTAGTCATCGTACTTGGGGTCGAGTTTCAGGGGAGCTGCCACGGGAGCAGGAGCGGCCATTTTGAATGCGGGAGGAGAGAGATAAACCAATGTATGTCAACGGACGTAGATGAAGACGTAGAGGCGCAGGGACAGGCGTCGTGTATATGATAGGCAGTTCGAGATTAAAAGTTGGCCTTTATTTATGCTAAAAAGGAGGGAAGAGAGAGAAAAAGAAGAACATGAATGTTAGAAGGAGCGGATGATAAGCCAGAATAGGATGAAGTAAAGGGATGTTCTTTATATAAGCAGCAAAATAGTTTGGCCGGTCGAAAAACAACGAGCAAAGACAAGGGAGGCAGCAGTATTTGACGGGTGGGGAGGGAGGAGGAGGGGGGAGGG
>NETT01000343.1:0-26139 GCA_003449175.1 Ceratocystis smalleyi
GGGGGGGGGGGGGGGGACAACGAAATTACAATATTCAATCCCATAACCATCTCATCACCACAATGCAAAAGACCAAAGTTTGTTTTATACTGGACTCAATTCTTCCCCTTATTTCCGGGAGATAAACTAAAGTACAATGACCAAGAACCAATTCTTGGTATTTTCTGACCCAGAAGAAAAATTAGAAAAATGTAAAGCAAAAACAAGACCTCAATACCATGAACACTGGAACGAAAAGAAAAAAAAAAGAAATAAACCAAGAATGAACACAAAAAGCAGCATCTAAAAAGTCGTCAAAGCCTCCAAGCCATCCCTGCGAGAGAAGATCCTTTTATGGATCATCATCATCTCTCTAGAGCAGGCTGTTACTATAGGAAGTCGGCAAGGAAACAAGTCTAGTCAAAAGGCTAAACCGTTTAGTCGACCTCCTCGACGGTGGGACCATCGTCTTGGGCGGCACCAGGGGCACCGCCGGGAGCACCGGGGAAGCCGGCACCGGGGGCACCGCCAGGAGCACCAGCAGAGCCGTAGAACTTCATCATGATGGGGTTGGCAACAGCCTCCAGCTCCTTCTGCTGGCCCTCGTACTCCTCACGAGTGGCCTGCTGGTTCTCGTCCAGCCAGGCAACGACCTTGTCAACCTCGGTCTTCAGGGTCTCCTTCTCAGTGGCATCCAGCTTCTCATCGGCCTTGGGGTCTGAGATGGTGTTGCGTAGAGAGTAGGCGTACGACTCCAGGCCGTTCTTGGCAGCGACACGGCGGGCCTCAGCCTCATCCTCGTCCTTGTACTTTTCAGCCTCGGAAAGCATACGCTCAATCTCTTCCTTGGACAGACGACCCTTGTCGTTGGTGATGACAATCTTGTTGGACTTGCCGGTACCCTTCTCCAGGGCGGAAACGTTCATGATACCGTTGGCATCCAGGTCAAAGGTAACCTCAATCTGGGGGACACCACGAGGAGCGGGGGGAATGCCGGTAAGCTCGAACTTGCCCAGCAGGTTGTTGTCCTTGGTACGCTGGCGCTCACCCTCGTAGACCTGGATCAGGACACCAGGCTGGTTGTCAGAGAAGGTGGAGAAGACCTCGGACTTCTTGGTGGGGATGGTGGTGTTGCGGGGAATCAGCTTGGTCATCATACCACCGGCAGTCTCAATACCCAGGGACAGAGGGGCAACATCCAGCAGCAGAATCTCGCTAGTAGTCTTGTTGGAGGTGTCACCAGACAGAATGGCAGCCTGGACAGCAGCACCGTAGGCAACAGCCTCATCGGGGTTGATGCTCTTGTTGGGCTCCTTGCCGTTGAAGTAGTCTGAAATGAGCTTCTGGATACGGGGAATACGGGTAGAACCACCGACCAGGACGATCTCATGAACGAGCGACTTGTCAATCTTGGCATCAGTCAGGACACGGTCAACAGGCTGCAGGGTTGAGCGGAAGAGGTCCTGGCACAGCTCCTCGAAACGGGCACGAGTGATGGAGGTGTAGAAGTCGACACCCTCGTACAGAGAGTCAATTTCAATCGAGGTCTGGGCAGAAGAAGACAGAGTACGCTTGGCACGCTCGCAAGCAGTGCGAAGACGACGAAGAGCACGGGCGTTGGAAGTCAAATCTAAATAGTAGTTAGTACATGTGTTTTCTAACTGAATTTTAGTGTGGGAACAACGGGAAGGAATCACTAACCCTTCTTGTGCTTGCGCTTGAACTCGTTGACGAAGTGCTGGACGAGACGGTTGTCGAAACTAAAAATCCACTTGTTAGTACCATGATTTTGATTGGCTAGTAATAGCAGGGGGTGTATGTAAGTCGGTCGGCACCGACAGGGAGGGAATTAACTTACTCCTCACCACCCAGGTGGGTGTCACCAGCGGTGGACTTGACCTCGAAGATACCATCCTCAATAGTCAGCAGCGAGACATCAAAAGTACCACCACCCAGATCGAAGATCAGGACGTTGCGCTCGCCCTCGACCTTCTTGTCAAGACCGTAGGCAATGGCAGCAGCAGTTGGCTCGTTGATGATACGCAGGACGTTCAGGCCGGCAATGAGACCAGAGTCCTTGGTAGCCTGACGCTGAGAGTCGTTGAAGTAGGCGGGGACAGTAATGACAGCGTTGTTGACAGTGGTGCCCAGGTAGGACTCGGCAGTCTCACGCATCTTGGTCAGAACCATGGAGGAGATCTCTTCAGGGGTGAACTGCTTGGTCTCACCCTTGAACTCGACCTCGATGATAGGCTTGCCAGCACGCTGTAATGGACAGTTAAGTTAGCAGCTTGTTCTGTTGTGCATTACTGGATTGGGTGAGTATAGTTGTCACTTACATCGACAATGTTGAAGGGGAAGTGCTTCATGTCAGACTGGACCTCGGCGTCGTTGAACTTGCGGCCGATCAGACGCTTGGCATCGAAGACAGTGTTCTTGGGGTTCATGGCAACCTGGTTCTTGGCGGCATCACCAATCAGACGCTCAGTATCGGTGAAGGCAACTATGGGGAAGATAGGATGGTTAGAATCGTGGCCATGATCAACGCAGAAGTTGGGGCGTAGTAGTTGTTGAAATGGGGTGTAGACGGTGGACAGCCAACTTACCGAAAGAAGGAGTGGTACGGTTACCCTGCTCGTTGGCGATAACATCGCAGCGGTCATCACGGTAGATGGCAACGCACGAGTAGGTGGTACCCAGATCAATACCAACAGCGGGCGCCATTGTGAATGTGTGTATGAGTGATTAGGAAGATGGAAAAGACAAGAAAAAGATGGGTATCAAAGAAACGAAGAGTAAAGTGAAAAGGCTAGTGAGAGAGATCAAGTAAACCGGACAGAGCTCCCTTTTTATTTTTGATGGGGAAAATTTGTGTGCGGAGTTTATTGTGTAAGAGTGGAGTGGTTTGGGTTTGTTTTGTTGTTGTGTTATGGGGAGGAGAGAGGAAGACAAGCCAGGAGAAAGGGAAGAGAGAAGAGGGTTTTGTAGTAGCTGGACTGTGGTGCGTCTCCGGCGGCCTGTTTGGCTGCTGTCTACACAAATGGCGGGGCCATAGAACCTGGCAGAGTCCAGGAGAAGCTGCCCGAAAGTACTTGCCCCGCGCATAGAAACTTCGATCTAGTTCGATGCTGTTCCAAGCTCCCCCACTACCTGCCAAACTAAGGACACAAGCTAGACACTGCTTCCTCCTGGTTCCTGTTGGTTCTTGCTGGTTCTTGCTGGTTCTTGTGGCTTCCCTGCACTCCCTAGTTCCAGCACCTTGTAGTATCCTCTGGAACACTCTGAGCAAACTTGCAGTTGCCCAGCGACTTCAGCAGCCCTGGGGTCCATGCATTGAGTGGATGACTTTTCTTTTCTTTTTTATCCTTTTTTCCTTTCTTTTCTTTCCTTTTCTTTTACTTTTTCCAGTGTTTTTCAACGCTTGTTTATTGCAGCTTGATTCCTTTTTTTCTATTTGGTTATCAGCACAATCAACAACCCAAGTACTGTGCCGTAGCGCCGCCACCCTGCGTGCTGAAGTTTTAGCTTAGCTCAGCAAATACTAAAGTAAAAACCACTTGTGTTTCTAGTAGCTTGTCATTCTGCCGTACTGCTTTCCTATTACGGTAAGAGAGCCGGGTGTGAAATTGGCTCTGGGTAGTGTCACTTCTTGCTGCTGTTGCTGTTTTATTTGAAGCTGGAAAGGTTCCATGCAATACGCTTGACTTCTACGCTGCCCTGTTAGCATCATATCATTGGCTGATTAGTCAGGGGTCGCTGTACCTCGCGGTAGCACTATCCTGGCTCATTAAACAAAGTATCCTGTACACAGCCCACAATAAAATACGCAAGACCACAAAAGACATTACCCAAGCAGAAAGCGGACAGCGAGAGAGAATAGATAGCAGGGGGATGAATGAGTCTAGCAACTTGGCCTCCTTGTTACTTGTCATCCTTTTCCACTAATCCCTGCCAGTATACGCAAAATAACTAGCTTGTTTTGATGTTCTTCTCTTGGTTTCCTTTGCACTCTATCATGCAGAAAATTTTCGGTAGTACGTACCTCGAGCCCTTACTGTGCAACTTGATGAAGCTTGGTCTTTCCATATTTTGCCTTACCTTGCCTCGCCTTGCCTCCTTGGAGTTTTTTTCATCTGTCATCATCAGGCAAAGTTAGCCGGAATATTTCCTTTCCTCTTCACACCCACAACTAGTCACGTCTTATTCTTCCCTTTCGTTGGGAAATAAACCGGATTCTACCCAAAGGTAGAGCTAAGGACAAAGATAAAGACGGGATGGCAAAGTGAGGCACTTGGACTTGGGCTTTTCCTGCTCTTTTTGCTGTGATGATCCTTCATCCCTTATGCTTAGGATCCTTCAGATTGGGTCAATAGTGACTCGGTGGTCGGGGATTCTGGTGAGGCGGGGAAAGGTCGAAAGTATGCAAAGCATGCCCTCATTTTTCTCCTATCTCTATTCCATCCATGCAGTCCTGCTGTGATATTCACATATATATAATCTCAGTGAGACTTATCATGCTGTTGTGTCCCATTGTTCATGTGTCTACCTGACCAAGAATGAGAATGAATCATTACGGCAAGGGTCTGCCGGATTGGCCAGACATAGGCGAGAGCGGGGCATTGATTTGTCCTAACCTTGTTAATTTGTAGAGCTTTGTAGCTTTGTAGCTCTGTAGCTGTGTAACCCTATATAACCCTACTGGGAAGGCATCGTGATAGAGGTACGTCACACGGCACACAGCACACGCTGTATATCTTCAAGCGATGTAAAAAGACAGTATTGAAATTCTACCATGTCACGCCCCGCGGACTCTCCGAAATAGACCACACGACCCATTGCCTTCACCCCAATAACAAGCTACACTAGAGCCCTTTCAGTGTCCGCCAAAAGCAACCCGGTGATGAGACAGGCAGCTTTATCTGGCCAACTGCTGTGACGATACCAGACGAGTCTACCTAGAACCACGCCACAACTACTAGGCTACCTACTATTCATGGCCATTTCGAAGACAGGCTAGGTGGCTCAGCGAAAGTCTGGCTAGTCATTCAACAAGAACACCCAGCATAGGTCCTCTATCAATATTCGATCCAATGCCCCCTCCAGTGCCATGCAGAACAACTTCTTCCGAAATCGTGGACATTGACTTTACCTTGCGACGCCAGTTTAACAAAACCAGCTTCAGGTGCTTAAGCCCCGTGTTTCCCCCCAGAACTTTCATCTTGATCCGCCCGATCCATTGCTGCTTCAGCTTGCGAATAATGACATAGCTTGCCTTGGTTGACCCTTTAGTGTTTGGTCAAATCATGACTCAACTGAGCCGCCGCGTTTGGAACAACCCCAAGCTGACTCTTAGCTCATCATGATGTTGATAGACCCCCCCAGCGAGAGATCATCGAAGCCGCATTGAATAGATATGATGTCTACGTGCAAGCCGCAACCTCGTTTGGGAAAAGCTTGTGTTTCCAACTGCCGGCTGTGGTGGACGAGGGCAGTGCGTTAACCACGTCTCGTAGAAAAACCAATAGTCGGGACTATTGGGACTGATACCGAAGTACATAAACTAACACATTTCACACCCTAGTTACCATTGTGGTGTCGCCTTTGCTGAGTTTGATGGTATGTGCATGTGCTACACTGCCAGAAATGGCGGCTCCTTCATTGCTGTACTGACTTTTGTAGATGAACCAAGTAGAAGCGCTTCAAGCTGCCGGAATCAATGCTCGATCTCTCAACTCAAATACGCCCCTACAAGAACGCAATTTGATTTTGCACGACTTGGCTACGGGCCACCCGCGCACAAAACTCCTATACGTGACGCCAGAGCTTTGCTCCACCGACCGGTTCCGCGAGCGTTTGCAGATTGTCCATCGCCAGCGTGAGCTCGCCCGCATTGCTGTTGATGAAGCCCACTGCATCTCAGAGTGGGGGCATGACTTCCGCCGTGACTTTAAGCGCTTGAGCTGGTTTCGACAGACTTTTGATGATGTACCCATCATGTGCCTGACAGCTACGGCCAACCCACGTATCAGCGAGGATATTTTGCGCGTGCTCGGAATTGATGCTACACCGGACCGGCTACAGCGGTTTGCGCTAAGTGCTCATCGCCCAAATCTACACCTTGAAGTGCGATACACCAGCGACGAGGGAGACAACCGCCTTTCTGACTTTGTTAAATGGATTAAGGGAGTCCATGAGCGGCGGCGGGGCCCTGAGCGGGTGAAGGAGCTAGGTGGAAGCCGCGTCGAGAATGTATGTGGCATTATCTATACCATGTCACGTAATGAATGCGAGTCGCTTTCTGCAAAACTGCGCGAACACGGCATTGGCGCACGCCCGTTCCATGCGCGCTTGTCTAACGAAACCAAGGAGGACACGCTTGCGCGCTGGATAAACAACGAAGAAGGGTATGACATCATTGTAGCCACTACTGCCTTTGGCATGGGCATTGACAAGGATAATGTCCGTTTTGTCGTGCATTGGCGTCTACCAAAGTCCTTTGAAGGCTATTATCAGGAAGTTGGCCGCGCTGGCCGTGACGGCAAAGCCAGCTACTGCTTTTTGTACTATAGCCGGGAAGATTTCGAGCGTGTGCACCGGATGGTTCGTTCCGAAAGTGGCCTTGGTGGAGGTGGGGGCTCAGGTGGTCCAAATATGGAAGCCAGGCTCCGCAGCCTGCAGGCGATTTCGCTATTCTGCGAAGAAACGAACCAGTGCCGACACGCACAGATCTGCAAGTACTTTGGCGAGGAAGAAGTGCCTGTGTGTGACTATGCATGTGACTGGCACAAGGACGCGAATGACTTGCGAAAACGCTTCATGCGAGGGCTGGTGAGCCAGGAGTGGGTAAGTACACAGGCTGAGAATCTGGCCTACGAAAATTACTATGACTAGTGATATAGATGGGTTCCATGGAGCTAAGGAGATGATGGAGGGTGATGCTTTTAATGACATGAAAGGGATTGAATTCTTCGTTCGCTACAGTGCGTATAAGATTGGCGTAATAAGTAGTGTATTGGTATGAAAATCGCTTGCTATCAGAAGAGGCGTTATGTCAAAATACAGTAAGGATATCAGAGAGTCGGTGTTATGGTTTGAATGACCAGACCTGCTTCGACTCTTGACTAGGTCATGTCACACAAGCATATGCTCGCGTTGGAAGATTTGAAAACGCACCAAGATACAGAAACATTGTATCCTACCGCTGTATACCCGGAAAGATCTAGCATGCCCACAACCGCTTTAGAATAGGATTCTCGCAGTTTGTCTGTGTGCGGCGGGAATATCCCCAGGATAGCCACACGGCGAAAACGGCGGCGACACTGAGGCAAAGGGAGTTGATTCCATGACCCCATGTCTGCTGAGACGTGAAGTCGGATATTGGGTAAAGGCAACCCGCTAGAGCTTTTGCGGGGATGCTCAGTGTAATGCATAAGCCCACAGCAAAGCTCTGAGAAGAGGTAGAATGCAGATTTGAAGAAAGCCAGGCAAGTAGAATAGGGAAGGTAGCAAAGGACCCAACCACGGCCATTATAAGTGCAATATAGCGCCCGGAAACGTTGTTCACGGGGAGGCTTCCAAGGAACAGAAAGCCTGTGGCCCCGACGAGCATGAGGTAGGCACAGACAGTTCCACGGCAGTTGTGCTTGTCGCAAAACATAGCACCAACATAGGTAACAATCAAAGCAATTATGTCTAGAACAGAGAGTTTCAAGTTAGCTATGAGCCAAACTATATTAAAATGGAATATATCTAGACTTACATGGAGGAATGGTCATCACCTGAGAATCATAAGAGTTATATCCAATGCTTTGCATAAGCAGCGGACTCGCAACCGAGATGCTAGTAAGAGGGATGGTCTTCAGGCTGTAGATCAAGTAGTGAACATACAGACGCCAATCGCCAAGTACATGTACGATATTTTTCCAGAGTACGTTCCTCGATGAACCATGAGACGCAAAGAGCCTTAATCTCCAAAGCGCCAGTTCCTTTTCAGATATGTCTAGGAATTGAGTGCTCTGAGGGTAATCGGGCAAAACAGTCTTGACAATGACGGCGGTCACTATGCTGAGACTACCATCCATCCGCAGCACTATTTTTTTTTCAGAGTTAGCTTCAAAGCGTCTATGCATAGACAGCCCGTATGAACTTACGCCAACGCCATCCCGATAGCTGATAATTTGGATTCAGCTCCATGATTGTGGATGAGGCAAGTCCGCTAAAGGTTCCGGCGAATTCCGCAGTTGCAAGAATCAAAGCAAGACGGGTTGCTCTTTCTTCACGTGTGTACTAAAACGAAATGTAGAAGACCAGCCCAGGGACCACTCCGGCTTCAAACATGCCGAGGAGAAACTGCAAACAGGCTAGCTGCCAGGTAGAACGAGCAAAGCCGATCAACAGTGACGTAAGGCCTGAGCCGAACAGCAAAATCGCCAACCAGCTGGAGGGGCCCAAAGCTTTGAGGCAGTAGTTGGAAGGAATAGCAAAAAGAGCATAGGCCAAAAAGAACATGGATATAACGATGGAGTAGGCCTTGGGGGAGGTGACGAGCATCACGATAATATTGTCAGTCTGTCTAGTTTCCGTGAAGTCAAGTGCAGTGATGTTGGGACGGTCAACATAAGCAAGGAAATGCATAAAAAAGCAAAGCGGGATCAGCTAGAGGTCTTGCTTGAGAATGAGCTTGTTGATTGAGTAGCGGTTTGCATGGGACGGGGGGTAAAAGCACGGAAGAGCGGCCTAGAGGAAAACACGATAGGTTAACGGACCCAGTGCGGACGAGCTTAGAACGCAAGGAAAAAGAACGCACTGGAGGGGAAACTAGAGTCGTATCGCTGCTATTTCGGGTTGGAAGCTCGTAGATAGGGCCCGGCGGATGTCGCAGCGCATTTGACAGCGGGTGCGGAGGATGAGTTGGGCGTGGTGGACTTGGTGGGTAGCGTCCCAGCGGTGGCATTCCATGACGATGAAACCTCGAGCGACGAGGAGAATGTTTCGGCATTGTTTGCGTTGGTGGCAGTAAAGATACTAAAGGGCGTGCGAGAGGCAATGGTACAATAAAGATAAAAGGCATACGGCGAAGCTCAGAAGCAAAACACAGAAAGATGGACAAGAAAAAGAAATACTGAAGCTAGGATGGCACGATGAAGGGCACGTTTGTAGACGAGACGGACATCGGTAATGGTGGTGGTGATGGATAAATGAAAGTTGTGCTGCCGAGATGAAGAGGGGACAGAGAGGAAAAGAGAGGAAGAGAAACAGGCTGAGCTTAGGTTTCTGAATTTTCAACTGTGTTTATGTCATGCTTGTGCAGACAGCGTGGGCTGAAGAAGGCAACTGCCCGATGTAAGTTGCGGGTAGATCATTGGTGGTGATGTTGGGAGTGTGATTAAAGTTAACCCTAATGAAACAGGCCTGTATTGGAGTCATTTGGATAGACAAGACGGCCGAAGATTAGCCATTGGTAAGCAGGAAACATGGGGCCTTCAGTGAAAGTCAAAGTTGGGGCGGCAGAATGTGGGTTGGGGCGCGTCCGAGACTTGAAGCAAGACTAGGGAGGGAAGGGATACAAGAGGGCGAAGGAGGGCGCTACCAACGGGTGGAAAGGCGACAGATACGAGAATTCTTGATAGGGGAAGCCGCAGTCAGCCTGAGTCGGGTTCAAGTTCCAACTGGGACAGCTGACACTTGCAAGATCTCATCGCTCGGACCCTGGTGGCCTGGACCCTGTCGTGACGCTCCTGTTCTTGGGTCTAGCCTGATGATCCCTTCTTGGGAGGACTTCCATGCTGTTCTTTGACTCCTTTTTGATTGTTCTGAGGTGCTCTTACGGGGCCTGGGGCGCTATAGTTACAGCGTTAATGGAGGCGGAAACAGCGTATTAGCGACGGCTGAAACACGGGTGGCCAGATAAGCTATGGACACAGATGAATTTACAGGAGGTTGAGGGGCGGTAGCGGTATAGATATAGATAGCTATAGGGGCTCGGCCTGGTGGTGGCCTAGAGTTCTAGGGCCCCATGCTCACTGGGGCGGGTCGAGAAGCTGCGAGGTGAGGGCGAGGGCGAGGGCGAGGGCGAGGGCGAGGGTGAGGGTGAGGGTGAGGGTGAGGGTGAGGGTGAGGGTGAGGGTGAGAGGCATGGCACAGACAAGAGTATACAAGCAAGGGAATCATCAAGGCAGTTCTTCTTTTTTTCTTTTTTTCTTCTTTTTCTTCTTTTTTCTTTTTTTCTTTTTTCCTCTTCACAGCGATATGGCCTCTTTTTCTCTCCTTGTTCTGCTTTCTTCTTTCTTTTCATAAATGTGTAGATCTTTGATGCATACGATCTTTGGTGCAGACGATCTTTGACTACAACACTTTCTTGTGTCTTTTCTTGCCTCATCTTCTGGTTTTCTTTGCGATCACATCATGTCTTGATTTCCCTGTGTGCATTATCGTCACTACTAAACTGTATTTTTCTTTTCTTGTTTTATCCTCTTCATCCTGTATTTCTGGTCCCTTTATTTTCTTCTGTCTCACTATCGCGGCCTTCACCGATCTTGAACGGCCTTTCTTCATTTGTCTTTAATCGAGCGTGCGCTTCAATTTCTGCCCGCCGCTCCTCACAGCCCAGTTTATGTTTGTCCTTCGTTCGTTGCTTGCTTCCAATCGATTCTCGTTTCTAGCCAACCCAGGGCGTGTCGTCTTTTCTTTGGTCTAGAGCTGGCCGTAGCCTTGTCTCTTTGTCGATCCAATCCTACAATCACTGACTAAAGCCTGCAAAAGAACACCAACAACACAGCCACTGCCGCACACTGGCCCCTCTTTCAGCGTCAGCGACACCAACATCATCGTCTCCCGTCTTCACCGCGGCCTCTCACCCTCTTCTAATATCCACGCTGCGAGGCATTCTTTGGCTCAATGGATCGTCCCTCGGGACACCTCGGGGCTACCACCCAGCTCCGGGGCCTCCCCGAGAATCCGGTCCATGCTCTTCGTCGACTCCCGCCTCCGACCATTCCGCAAGTGCCCCCGATCCCAGCCAATCTACGCTCAACCGTGCCCTCGCTATCCGGCTTTCCACAGCCAAGAGCTGCTCAGCCAGCCCCATCGCACGACCAGGTACTGCAACTAGCCCGTACGGCTCTTGAAAATGCGCTGCGCGATAATAATGCCACCGCCGCGGCTAGTGGTATGGGCTCTGAAATCAAGCCAGGAGTGACTATTGATCTAAGCCGGAACAACATACGCGAGTTGCCCGAAGAAGTTGTCGATATCATCAATCATGAACTGGAACGGTAGGTAGCCCCTTCCTGGCAATATTATGCACATGCTAACTGCTTCTTCAATTGTTGTCCGTAGACTGGCTCTCTCTCACAACTTTCTCACAACATTCCCGGCGCGCTTTGTTGAGTGCTCATCTCTACGGTACCTTAATATCCGCAACAACCAAATCAAGGATTTCCCTCTAACGGTGTGTCTCTCCTCGCTATCCCTTTTAGTCAGCCTCCTCTCGACACCCCTTCTAACACATACTCTATGTACTTCTAGATATGTGACATCAAGTCTCTTGAGATCCTCGATCTCGGCCGCAACAAACTACGCGCTCTTCCCCAAGAAATCGTCAAGCTATCCTCCTTAAAGGTCCTGGCCGTCCAGAAAAACCGTATCCAAGAACTCCCACTTTGTTTAGCCGACATGGTTTCGCTACAGGTGCTCAAGCTAGAAGGCAACGATCTTACCTTCCCAGCCCCAGACGTAATGCAGCAGCTTCTGGCACCCAGTCCCCCCAGCGAGGGAATGCGCGAAAGTGACCACGAAGTTGCACTGACCACACACATTAAAAAGTACTTGCGTCAACGCGCCCTCAGCGGCCGCTTAGAGATCGAGCTTACAGGCGACGAATCTAGCGAAGGCACTGAAACCCCCCGTAACCACCACATTCGGCGAGCTGCTAGTGGCCGCTTTCCAATAAAGGTTCACGGGAGCGACGTGCCCGATATACGCTCACCCAATGGTCGCCAGCCTACCCCCATGTCGTCGCGATCTCATTCCCACTACCGAGGCCTCTCACAACAAAGCACCGCAATGCGAAAGCCGGGGATTATGCCACTCACCATCGGCAATCCTAGCGAACGCTTGCGCAGCAACTCTGAGCTTACTCAGCGTGCCATTCATGAGCGTCCGGAAAGCCGAAATCGCCGCATGGGCATTGTCACTAAGAAGCCCGAACTAACTACCCTTGACGAAGTCCAAGCCAATGCCAACAACCGGTTTAGCCATTACCGCGGTCTTAGTCATGGGTCGGCGATGCAGCAAGGGAACGCTGCTGGCAAAAAGAGTCCCAGCCCGCTGAGCCCCGGCGATGCCCATATGCAACGGCCCATCTACGTTCGGAGGCTTTCAATTCTCCCTGAGCGACGTCGCGAGTCAAAGTTTTTTGACCCTGTCATTGAAGCAGCCAAAGGCATCCTCTACTCTGTCTTTCAGGTACACCCTACGATCCAGATGCTGATGAGCCTTACGGGCGATGGTACTGCCAAGCGCTCAAGCCTAGAAATAGTCTTTTACAACACCAATTCCCACGTTGAAGAGCTAGAGCAGGAGATTCAGAAGCATGACCCGGCCAACTACGACGAAAACTATTCATCTGGCGAAAATGAAAACGTCTACCGTGCATGCCAGGCCCTTATCGGCGCCTACATCCACGTTTGCGCGCTCCTAATGGAAAACGTAGACAGCTTTGTCGACCATGGCGATCCGAGATATATCCGCACTCTCTTTGTCTTACTTTACAATAGCATCATGGAACTGCGGGTGACACTTAGCTCTATTGCACCGCATGCCGTAGGCTACTCCTCAAACACCAGTACAAGGTCTACTTCTACCACGCGAGCCATCAATGCTTCTGGTCCTACTGGCACATCGACCATATCTCCCATGCCCTCTCTTCGCCCATCAATTGATGAGACCATACGACCGATGTTGCTTCGATCGAGGACATCCTCTCGCGACGCTGCCATGACTCCTACTGCCGACAGACCTGGCGGATGGCAGGGCAAAAGACCAGCCGGTCCTCTCCAGAACCCGTCAGCACTTCGCGTCACTACCGATATGCCCTATGGCCAGGGGCCCTTTGGTAGCGGCAGAAAGGGCTCAATGCAGCTGTCCTCTGCCACACCACGGTCAGGTGAATCGTTTGCCTCCAGCACAATCTCCGCGAACAAAACAGCGGTAGACTACACCGAGGAGGACAAGCAGTTTGAAGCCATATTTTCTAGCCTGGTAAACTCGACAAATTTGATGCTGAGCATTTTGCCCGGTCTCAACACACAGCTTGGGCTCGGCCTGCGTAGTTCGACTAGTCAGCGCGCACGCGAGGACGTGATTCGTGCGTGGAAGACGCTCATGGATAAAACCGGATCTGTGATTCGCCAGACCGAGCTACTCAAGTCTCGCATGTCCATGATTAAGCTCAAGGACCCCGCCATCCGCACCCATACAGCCTTTTGGAGTCTATGTAACAACTTCTTTGAAGCCTGGAGTGATTTTGGGGCGCACCTTAAGTCAGATGGCTCCAAGTTGCCGCTGCTCACGGAGCACCTTCTCCGCCTACGGCCCATTCACCACAGTGTCAAGGATTCTGTGGATAAGATGCAGCGCTCGCCGTGGGGCTACTTTTTGCGGCCCGTGCCCGTTGTAGCAGGCGGTGGTGGTGGCATCCTCAGCCCTATTGCATCGACACACCGCCACAACCCGAGCAACAGCAGTGGAGGTACCAACGTGCCGCCACACATAATTGGCGTCCCAGCCACACCACAGAGCGCATCATTCTCTGGCGCCTTTAATGGCGGCGTGTTTGAGCGAGCGGACGCCCTGCTTCAACAGTATGGGAATGGCAGCGGGGGTAACAATGCCGGCGTATCCGGCGGTAGTACTGGCAATTCGGCGAATGGCACAGGCCTAGGAATGCTCCCTCGCCAAGGCTCATTGTCACGATCACACCATCCACAGTCGTCGACGGGGTCAATGAGTGAGATGGGCAGTCTCAACGGCATGATAGACGCAGTTGCATCCGACTCGGTAGGCATGAATGGTAGCGGGATGGGCTCTATGAATATGGGCATGAACAACATGTCGCTAAATGGAATCTTGAGCCCGTCTGGCCATGGGCGATTGAACGGGACAAAGGTGCCATTTTAGATGGGGCCAAGGGGTAAGGGGTGTGTGAGTAAGCTTGATGGTAATTTATTGGACTAGTCTTGGTTGCTTTATGCGAAGCACATGCAGAGCATGTCATGTTTTGGGGGTTTTTCTCTTCATTTTGGTATTCCGGGGTCTTTTTTTTTATTTTTTTTTGCCTGTGTGCTTCTGTTACCTGTTGTTGTTTATATTATCATGTGGATCTAGACCAAGCTGTACTTTATTTGAGGCGTTTCTTATTTTTCTTCTCTCACCACATCTTTCTCTGTCTCTCTCTCTCTCTCTCTACCCTGCTTGCCATCGTGCCCGCCCTGCCCAGGCTCTGCAACTTTGTCATGCTAGCAAGTGGTGCGACACGACTCTAGATTTCCATTGCTATCGCCGCAGGGGCTTCAAAATAAGCGTGGGCCTGCGCAGTCATTATCTCCTTGGCCTCTAAGTTCTGGTATCCGTAGCTGTCGTTCCCATAGTGCGATGGCGCCTTCCGAGGCCTATGCACCTAACCCCGTTTTCATGAGGCTTGCTACAGCGTGCCCAAACAAATACAGTGTCCTGCCTGTCTACTGTATTCCTGCAGGCTTACGTTGGAGCCCCGTGCATAGCCCATCGTGGTTTGTCCTGCACAATCGCATATGAGGGATGCATGCTGCCGATCCTTTTTTTGCTGGCCACGGGGTTTTTTTTTGTTTTTTTTTTCGTTTTTTTCGGCTACGTCTTGCCCCCTTGCCCCCTACGCTCGCCAGAGACTCTAGCAATTCTATTTTCTGGGCTTATTTGTCATCCCGTGTAACGCGACGACTTATGAGTGGAGAAATGCATTTGGCCAAGGCCAAGATACGGATAAGAAAAGATGAAGCAGTTGCATTGCGTATGGCTCCTGTAACGCCCACGCCCTCCCGCTTGGGATTAAAAAATTAAAAAAAATAAAGGAAAGAAAAGGAAAGAAAAGGAAAGAAAAGGAAAAACAAAAAAAAAAACAAAAAAAACAAACAACCTTTCTTTGTTTGGTCGATACCTGGAATTCCAGGCTAGCAAGTGCCCAGTATCTGTGCAACTACTTTCTCCAATAAAAAGCCTTTTTATCGTGATAGCGTGATGGATCACGGCAAAGCTGCGCGTAGCCGGGAACTTCAGCTTTCTGATTCGCTGCCTGTGTTGCTTCCAGATCATTCATGCCCCAGCTGCTAATGTTCCTCGTTGTCGCTATTTCTCAGCCTGAAAACAGATAATAGAAACATTAAACGAACAACAGCCTCCAGCTAACACGGCGAACCAATGCCAGTCAGTGGTGGCTCATCTACTCATCTCGTCTGACTATCTCCTGCTATGTCTCGCGGTGGCTTGGTGTATGTATGGTCAGCTTGACTTTGGTTTGGATCATCACTTTCGCTCGTGCAGTATGTGTCACTTTACGTTACCGGTTCCTCTAGCCGGGGCACATGGCCTACTTGCTGCCGAGAGACGCAAGGGCTACACAGATATGAAAAGCCCATATACAAACTGCACAAACGCAAATATCAGTCTCCCATTCTATTTTCCCCAAGTCTTCTTTCTTACCCTCTCATGTTCGCGGCTCATAGTCCACCGTTCAGCATAGACTGCTCCATCAGTTCCTCTCGTCTATAATAGGCCACTTTCCAAGCCCATCAACACACCCAGTCTCTTCTACACCAGCGCCCTCTTCCTTTACGGCTTCTAAGATGACTCCTGTCGGCTCTCAACATCGCTATAGCCCGCGGCGAGCTCTTGCCCCATCCGCCCCGTCCTTTGCCGCCCCTGCCACTTCTACAATCGTCGTGACCACTGGCTCGTCCAACAACTGTAGAACCTCGCCGTCTCCATCGTCTCTCAGTCCCACCGCTTCATATGCATCTGCCGCCAGTATGCCCTCCCATACTAGCAATCCCAACTTGGCCCAGTCAAACAGTGCCACTCCTGCTGCCGCTCTTTTACCTCGGCGCGCTTGTTCCCCTGGGCCCCAGCTTCACCTTCAATCCTATCTACACGCACGCCGTCAACTACGGCCTGGCACGCCCAAAGCATCCGCGCAACACATTGCCGCAGCCAGAGCCGCCGTGATCGCCAACATCAGCAATGCGATAGACCCAAAACTACAGGACTATGCATATCGATTGCACTCTGGGCAGGCTGCTATCGCCGGCCAGAAGAGCAAGGTGCAGCGTGCTACAGCAGCACTGAGTCGCGAGAACGATGCAGTCAGTCGACTAGTCAGCGAGGCCGAGCGCAAGGTCAAAGAATTAGGCAGTCTGCGGAATTGGGCTGAGGTTTTGGAGCAAGAGATGATGGTGCTGGAATGTACAGTCAGAATTGTGAGGGGAGAAGTGGAAGGATGGAGGGATATGGAATCAGGAGATGGCAGAAGCGATTGTGGAAATGAGGGCGATACTGATGAAGAGAGCGTAGTTCCAGACATGGATTTGCCATTAGCTGCAAAAGGCCCTGCCAAATCTCTCCACGATCCCCAATATGCGGCCCCTCCTACACCCCCAACCAACCCTACAACAACAACAACAACAACAAGGCAGCATGCAAACACCATGCTGCCTTTATACAAAGGATTTAGTGTTGCTTCTTTAGCTCCAGCAAATCCAGCGCCTGGAGTGACACCCTTGAGATCATGGTGCAGGACCCTTCTAAAGTCTTGAACAATACGTTCTTGCCACAGGTTGTTCTACGTTTATTAGTGTCAATTCATGTTCAAACAACAATAACAGTATCCTCTCTTCGTCATGATCGGGCCTATATGCGCCCTTTAAGCCCGTTTCTCACACCCCAGCCCAACATCCACATTCAGATTAGAGAACTGCGGGCCCTTCCCTTAGATAATACCGGGAATCATGACGAAGCGCTTCTTCTTGTACTTGTCACCAAACTCCCTGCGGTACGCCCGCTCTTTGCCCTTAGCCCAGGCCGACATCTGCGCCACGCCAATGGCAATAAAAAGCGTCACTGCCCAGTTGCGGCTGACAATAATCACACCCAACCACGAAATAGTCTCAAACAAGTAGTTGGGGCACGTAACCAGACTAAAGCCATAGCCGTTGGGGATCTTGCGCTCCGTGCCGCCAGGAGACCTCAGCGACGACAAGTGCAGGTGTACAATGCCATTGGAAAGCTCGCCAAACACGTACACGGCAAGGCCGGCGTAGTTGACTAGCGGCTGGTCTGCAGTTGCTGCGAGCGAGTTAGGCGAGTAGATAGCCCAGGCAGAGAGCAGCCCAGAAAAAACCCAGTAAAAGAAGGAGTTCTTGAAGATGTTGAATGCAGGCATGGTGCTGGCAGAAAACTTGTGCACAAAGAGCGTCTCAAGCTCCCGCTTCACAAAGTGCAGCACGATCATCCAGAACACGAGCCATTGCGTGCTTGAAAGCGGCGCAGTAGCAGTGCCAGCATATATGTACGGCCGCAAGGCGACGATAGCGACGTGGAATAGGATAGGGCCAAAGTATTCAACTAGGAAGACCGTCTTCCAAGCAATTTGGGGGCCTATATTACAGGAAGAACATTAGTCCAGCTGCCCACAACTGCATATGTTTCATGCATATAGCCAGACTTACCAAGATCCTTGACCATCATCTCGCCAGCCGTCATGATCTCAGCTTCATTGGAAACCAAGGCCTTGCGATCCTTGATAGTTTTCTTGGAAGTGGGATAGTAAAGTCCGATGCGGTTCTGGTCACGGATGCCACATTGTTTAGAGACAAGAGCCTTGACATCTTCAACAGTTGCGGTGGAGGGAAGTGTTATCTCTGATGGAAGCTTCTTCAAAGGCTTGGCTGTAGAGTGGTGTTGGCATGTTAGAAAAGCGACAGTTGATGATTATAACCCTAAGAGAAACAAGCAGGACAAGTTTGCAGTTTGGTGGTGGTCTTACCTCTATTTGTGAGCTTTAGAGTAATTGTAGAAGCCATCTTGGACCTTGGAGGAACCAATTTTGTTGTTTTCTTGCTAGACGAGCTTTCACAGGAGGCTAAGAAATTAGCATGAAGCTTTACATTATCTTTTGTTTCCTGCAACCAAGGCCGGCCTTGTTGTTGGATCCTACGAACTTGTTGAGATAGATTAGTCATCTATCTACTACGGCAGGGCACTTGGGGATCAAGATGACGGGAGCTGTGGGGTTGTTTCGACGCTCGACGGCGCAATAAACGCAATAAACCTAAGCGCTCACACCTACTAGAGACAATATTGCAGCCTGTTCTAAGGCAAGACTATCGTATAGAATCAATCGTGAGACTGAATTGTCGTAAAATCCCCCCTAAGCTTTTATCAAGGAACGTACTCTTGAAAGTTGTTGGGAGCAGCATATGGTGGATGATAAGATAAGATCTTCCCTGTCACATGGCGCCAATGTGGCGCTGGAGCAGGCGGCTAGCGTCGTGGTGTGGCGTCAGCACACAAATCGAAGCCCTACCAGTGAGTAAAGTGGGCCCCCTAGCCCTCACAAGAATGAACGGGGAAAAAAATATGTCTACCAAAGTCAAAATTCGCCAGCTTCTAATTAGCCGTTCTGTTCTGATTATCATCCAACTCGACAACTGGTTGACCAGCTTATTCGTCAGGTGAGTACAATCAATGCCGTACCTATCCTCCCAACAATGTGTCTATTGAGAAGCAGCCGAGTGTTGTGACGATTCGGTGTTAAATCCTAAGATTCGACAACACAACGTCTTGCTCGATATGCCGCCGCCGGATCCATATTCACCGCCCCATGGACCCCGAACAACTATAGCAGGTTGACGATAAAACTGACTATTCTCCCACCTCCACAGAATCAGACAAAATGGGTATCTCCAGAGACTCTCGCCACAAGCGCGCCGCCACCGGTGCCAAGCGCGCCTACTACCGTACGTGATATAATAACCATTCGAAGCCCGTATGCGGACTCAATTCACTAGTTTGAGAACCATGCGTTCTGACCTTTTCGATAGGGAAGAAGAGAGCTTTCGAGGCTGGCCGCCAGGGTGCCAACACCCGTATCGGCCCGAAGCGCATCCACGTTGTCCGCACCCGCGGTGGCAACCACAAGTACCGTGCCCTGCGCCTGGACACCGGTAACTTCGCCTGGGGTTCCGAGGGCTGCACTCGCAAGACCCGTATCGTCGGTGTCGTCTACCACCCCTCCAACAACGAGCTGGTCCGCACCAACACCCTGACCAAGTCCGCTGTTGTCCAGATCGACTCTGCTCCCTTCCGTCAGTGGTATGAGGCCCACTACGGCCAGTCCATTGGTCGTAAAAACAACCGTACCCAGGCCAACAAGGAGGAGGCTCAGCCCAAGTCCAAGTCGGTCGAGAAGAAGCAGGCCGCTCGCTACGCCGCCTCCGGTAAGGTCGACAACGTCCTCGATAAGCAGTTCGCTGCCGGTCGTCTGCTGGCTGTCATTGCCTCGCGCCCCGGCCAGTCTGGTCGCTGCGACGGCTACATCCTCGAGGGTGAGGAGCTGGCCTTCTACCAGCGCAAGCTGCACAAATAAGCGGTTTCGCCTCAATAAAAAAAAGCGTGTATTCTTTTGTCACGACGAATCTCTTGAATATTTTCTCCGTTTCTCCGTCTTTGCCCCCCCCCCCTTCTTCCCAAGATACCGTATCCGCTGTACTTGTTTCATTTTTTCCTTGTTTCCAACCAGGTGACTCGTAATGAGAATCAGCATCAATTTAGAGACGATCACCAAAAACAAGTTTTACTCTGCCTCTTTACCCTGGGATTCATCGCTCGTTATTTTTGATTGCTCGTAAATGTAATAGCCGTATGTGTGGGCCTGATTCGACCCTTTTTGCTACCATGGGCTAGGACGTTTTGAGAAGCTGGGTGTTGGGGCGGTATGCACAGTGATAGCGGCAAAAGACAGTTGAGATGGAAGGGAAGCGAGAGGGGGCTCGACCGCCTGGCAAACGAATAGTGAATAAATAAGTGACGAAATTCCGCAATGCTGCCAATAACACCTGCCTAGGCGACCGACATTACTTAACAGAACAGGCCTTTGATGAATTAGGGTTACAACGACCTCCGTAAATAGCAACACTTGGTCGTCTACAATTGCCATCATCTACACATACAGTCAACTCTACAGCATAAGAGACCAACGCAGAAACAAATAAACGAGGGCTCTAGAAAAATACTTGGGATAAAACATAAACAAAGGAACAACCTCGTCAAACATAATTACCTCCCCCCAAAAGAAAAGCGCACGACCTTCATTCGACAACAACGAAAAGCATACATGAGCGTTGAACAGTGGGGGGGGGGGGGGCAGTCAGAGTGTGCTAAAAGCATCTGGGATGAAGATTCCACCCATGAAAGAATAGGAATAAAAGGGAAGCCAAAGAAGCAGAACAAGGGAATATCAGGAGCACGCCATGGGTTTGTTTCAATGCCGGTGTCGAGAGAATCTTGGAAAAGGGAAGAGGGTGGTGCAAGTCGTCGGTCGTGTCAAATGATTAGGGGTATAGCAAGGCAAGGCGTTGAAGCAGGACGAGGATAAGAAAGGTAAAGAAAAAGAGAAAGAACAGAAAAAGGGGGACGTCAGGGCGCGGAAGAAATAGGAATAAGAAGACCAGAGGAAGCCTATGCGAACTGGCGCTTGAGGTCCGTCCATTTACGATTCAGCGTCTCATGCTGGGAGTTAATTTCAGCATACTTCAGCTTGGTCTGGACCAGCTCCTCTTCAAGTGTAGCCAGCTCGGCCTCGAGTTTTTGGTTTTCCTCGTGCACCTTGAGGTTGCGTTTCATCAGATCGTCACGCTCAAGTGTCCACGTCTTTTCTATCTCCTCAGGCTGGTGCTCGATGACGATCCGCAACTCACGCACCTGTCCACGCAGGCCTTCGTTTTCATCACGCAGCTCCTCGTTTTCCACCTTGGTGTGTACAAGCTCGTTGGCCATGGCCGTCTGTTCGCCGTCACATGCCTCAAGCCGTTCCTCCATTTTGCGCAGGCGGATAGTCAAGCTGGCGTTGGATGTGCGCAGATTTTCAAGCTCATTCTCACGCTCCTTCTTAGCCTTGGTCTGCTCCTCCCATTCAGTCGTGTATGTCTTGAGCAGTTCCGGGGTCATCTTGATGTCACAGGCATCGCGTACTAACTGGTCAGCACGGTAAACCTCCTTATCAAGACTAGAACTAGATGACCCAAAGAATCCATTCTCGAGAATTCCACCAGCACTAGGATCTTTGTCAATGTAGACATCGAAAAGCTTGTCTCGCAAAAAGGTAGTCAGCTGCTGCATATCATTCATGGCCAGCAAAGCAGGCGCATTTTTCTGCATGAGAACCAGGCCAAATCGTAGAATGGCTGACAGGCCTTCCGACAGAATCAGGTCGTAGATTCTCAAGACAAGCTGCAAGGGGAAGCGGTAAGCAAAGAGCGTCAAGAACCACTGCGTGGCATACAAATGGGGCGAAATTCCCCGGCGGTGCAAGTGGCAGTACACGGCCGGTTCGAAGTCCTCAAGCAGACGTTCAAACTGGTATAGCCGCATGTGGAGACCAGGCATATCTTGGATAAACAAGTCGCGTAGCTGGTAGTGGTTCATCAGACGCACAAGCAGGCAAAAAGCCTCATCTTCGGGCATCTACAAGTCGGTGTTAGAAATACAGAGCCAATGGGAAAAAAGCAGCAAATCGCAGAGCACTCACATTGAATAAAAGCGGCATAATGATAAAGTTCATACCCTGGGCGTAGCTCACAGCTTCGTCAAAGAGAGCATACGCCTTGCACACACCAAATAAGCCTTCCTGTAGACCTTGGGCGGCAGCATATTTGGAGTAGCTTGTCCGAGCACCCATATCACGACGGATAACCTTCTCCAATTTCTGCAGTGTGACTGCGTCTTCTTTTTTCTTGCGGGTCTTTTCAGCGGCGACAGCAGCAAGAGCCTTGACAGAAAGCTCCTCATTCTTTTCAGTGGCAGCAGTCGATGGCGTAGCGACATCCTTGGTAGTGGAAGAGCTAGAACGCACTGATGATGCCGAGGAGTCGGTCTTGTCAGTGGTCATGGGCAAACTGCTGCTTGCCAAACTCAGAGCCGTGCCACTGCTAGACCGATCCTTGTTGTCTTTTTCAGTGCCGCGATTAACAAGCTCGCGATACTTGAGCTCGAGCTCTTCGTTTTTGCTCTGGGCTAGAACCTGCCATATAACTCCACGGATAGCATGAGGGATACCCTTAGCAATGGCAACGTTGAGTTCCTCGGCGCTAGAGCGGGCAACTGCGGCAGGACCCTCGTAGACAACATTTTGCCAAAGGTCCCAGTCAACCTCGGAGGACGACATGTCAGACGGGCCGGCCGAGATGCCCGATACAGTACCCGGAGCCAGACTGGGGTTTGGGTTGGAGACCAGGGGCGTATGGATGCTACGGTCAACAGGAGTCTCCGGGTCATCAGTGGCCGTGGTAGCAGAAATAGGGGATAGAGTGCCCTGGCCACTAGGGTCTTCGCCATCAAGGGCTCCAGACTCCTCCTTAAGACGGAGGGCCTTAAAGCGGTCCTTCAGGCTAGCACGGTGGGGGTTGCGGACTTCATCATCACTATCATTTTCCTCATCAAGACGGTCAAGCATCGTGTCGTTGTTGCTGTTGAGGGTAGCAACAGAGCCGCCGGTATTGCGGCGGCCACGAGTGTCTTTGGCCGATGACATTGGGGGGACAGAGTCACGCTCACGGGAGCTGCTTCTAGAAAGCCAAGAGAACGGACCGGTGAGTCTGCGGGCAGGCGGAGCGGGAGTAATGGTTGTGCTAGAGCCTGTGGTGTTGGTAGTAGAGGTGGTTTTAGTGGTTTGGGGGCTTGCGTTCGGGGATGGGTTCGAATTCTGATTCAGGCTCTTTCTGGAATTATCAGATGCCGCCGGTGACCATGGCAAAGACGGGAAGGCCGAAGTCAAGGTGCTGAGAGACAGTGACTTGCTACCATGTGATTTAGAGACTGCGGATGAATCTGCACGAGGACACAGGCCGAAGCGAGGTCAGTCAATGGGTCTTAGTGATGTGATCCAGTTAACCTGGCTTTCTTTGTTTGGTGGAAGGGAGAGGTTGAAGGAGGGGGGACGAAGAGGCCAGTGCAATAGCTTGCTTGAAAGAAGGGAACAAGGAACAAGTATCAATCAATGGTGCTTTTTTTGGGATTTAGGTGCATCCAATAAATGGATTAGTGCCCCGTGGCCCATGCATTACAGAGGAGAGCCACTGGGCTGCCCACAGCAATGGTACCAACATGTGCCAGCATGTACAGCACAGAGCCTTTGGGTCAATACAGCCCATAGAAAGTCTACACCGCACTTGCGAGCTGAAGGAAAGGGAAAGTTGAACAGTGACTGACGGATAACGGATGACAAAAACACACGCACGCACAGAAACTCACACTGCATAAAGATGGAGCTTTGTGCATGTGGCTAGAGCAAATAACAGCATCATTGGGAAGGGAGAGAATGCAGAAGGGGACCAATATGGCGAAAGGTAGAGAAAAAACAAGGTGCTATTGTTTTTTTTTTTTTTTTTGGGGGGGGGGGGGCATCTTTGGCCGGGATCAGGGTTAGACAAGGGAGTGGCAGTATGCTAAGGGTTTGTAGAGGGCACGACAAGCCGTAAGCGAAAGGGATGAAGCCCCCCTCCAAAATAAGGGCAGTAGCTGAATAAAAAGCCGAAAGAAAATGCAGAGAAACATGGAGACACGAGACGTAACAAGACTTACCCTTTGGCGGTGGCTGTGGTACTGCTGCAGCTTTCTTTGATCCCGCCAGCGTGTTGGTGGTGGCTGTAATGGCCGCCGTCGTGTTAGCGCCGTGGGCGTCTTTGGCGGGAACTGTCGGGCCAGCATCGTCATCGAGACTAACATTGTCGAGATTTGCTCCGTTGTTTAAACTGTGGTCGAATATAGGCACCATGGGCGTTGTTGGGCGGTTGCCAACGGGTGAGGTCACGTTGACAACAGCAGTGGGGACGGGCATGGGAATAGCCAGGGCTAGATCGGGCTGGCCCATGGCAAACTGGAGTTTATCCTTGCTGTCGATACTGCTTGCAGTGCTTGACCGCTTGCTTGTTCCCGGGCTGCTTATGGGAGAGGTGTGGGCCGATGTCAAGGTTCCTTTGTCAGTCTTTTCTTCCTCTTCATCGTCATCTCCAGCCTCGTTGCCATGGCCAGCATTGTCTTCCAGGCCTCTGATGCTAGAGTTATCGTCATCGTCGTCGTCATCGTCGTCGTCATCGTCGTCGTCTTCCTCTTCCTCTTCTGTCTTAGAAAGGGTCTGGATGGTGCGCATATTAGAAGTCGAGGGGGTTTTATGTGTAAGAGAGCGGACCGAGAGGGCATCCTCAAAGTTATCCTATAAGCATGTGAATGAGCCATTGTTAGTCTTGCCCAAGAGTATGTGATACTGAATGGACGGCAAGCAAGCCGGACACAATTGCAGCATTGGAAGCAAGGGCAATAGCATACCGTCTCTGAGTCCATATCGGACGGGGCGTAGATGGAGCGCGCTTCCAAGGCCTCGGCCGTCTTGGCTACCTCTGTCATTGCTTCCAGGGGGGGGGGGGGGGCTGAGGGTTGAGGGTGCGAATTTGGGGACAGAGGTAAATTTATTTGTTCTAGATCTGATTTTGATGGGCGATAATTTGGGCTATGGCACCAGTGCTGTCGTAATCGTTGGTCTCGTGAATAAAGGTTTATTTTGTTGCAGTTGAATCGCGTCGCTGATATTTACATGCAGTATTTTTTGGAGGGGCTTTGGTTAAAAAAAGCTGAAGATATCAAGCAAAAAGGAGATCAAAAATAGAAAGAAAAAGAGAGAAAATAGGACAGCCTCAAGTAACCAGCCGAAGAGAGTAGTATAAAGGAGAGGGAAAAAAGCAGTGGTGTTAGATGTAAGGCCAGATAGAGGAGGCCAAAAGATAAACAGGAGAAGAGAAAGACACGACGATACAAAACGAAAAAAAAAAACATGCGAAATCTATGGTTGTCGATATAAAAGGGTTCAAGGGGGGAGAGGAGGCAAAGAGCAGAGGACGAGCCAAAATAAGGGAGGAAGGTCGGGAGCTTAGGAAGGGGGCACCCCCTTGTTCAGTGCACAGCAAGGACACCAAGGCGGCGGTAACACTATCAGAAGAGTAAAAGAAGCGGTAGGAGTAGCAGAAATACCTGTAGCAACAGTAGAAATATAGAAGGCATTAGTGCGGCATATCCCCCCAACGATGCAGTTGATTCTTGGGCGGAGTCGGCTCCAGCTCTATCATTGGGCTGACAGGACGTCGCACTAAAAGAGCTGGGCTGTGCCTAGATCAGGGGCCCAAAGGCTAAAAGGCACCTATAAGGAGGAGTCCCAGGGCCCACAGGAGAGCGAATGGGACTAGAAGCGCTAGCAGCCCCATCTGGAGCAAGCCTTGCACCAGGAAGCCCGAATGGACTATAGCATCATGCACCGTCAAGACACAAAGGCGCCTATGATTGACTACCTTCTCTCTCAGCGTCTCCTAGCTTATTCTGCCGATACTCCAGCGCATGCGTGCTTCCCAAAGCTTCCAAGACAGCTTTGGCGCACAAACGGCAAAGGACCCTGGAGTGAACTGTGCCAGCCAGCCCTTTTTTCAGATTCAAGCGGTGTCTTTTTCACTACAAGTTGTAACCCAGCCTTTTCTTTTCTGCTCTCACCTCCTGAGCCTTCCTTGTTCTTGCTGTCCAATCAAGTCGTCCAGAAGAAAGAGAAAAAAATCAAAGGGCTTAAGTCGCTAACTACTCTTTTTTGTTCTGCCCTTTATTTTTCTTATTGATGGTTAAACCCCCCCCCCCCAACCCATGCTCTTTAGTCTGTCTCGGTTATGTCTTTGATTTGCTGTCTTGCAATCAGACTACATGACTTTTGCAGGATCGCCTTTATTGAAAGGCAAAAAGGCAGCCCAGATACACAATCTGACGACTATGCAGTCGGTACAAGACGGGGCCATTCGGGGATCGAACCCGAGACCTGACACA